>JAVQJF010057782.1:0-23765 GCA_036023855.1 Gadopsis marmoratus
GCCGCCCCCGCCATCTGATCCAACTCACCACCAGGTGGTGATCGGTTGACAGCTCTGCCCCTCTCCTAACCCGAGTGTCTAAGACATACGGCCGCAGGTCTGATGACACAACCACGAATTTTAACTACTCCCGCCATAACTATATCTTTTTCTGTCTTCAAAAAGGTGTTTTTACCATGAGAGTACCCTGTGGGCCCTGTGGGAAGAGATTCTTCAAATGCTTTTTTTTTTTTTGATCACCCAAACACACCTTTTTAAAACAATGTCAACCGTACCACCTCGATAAAGTAAAGGTTTCTGCCCCTTCCCTGCTTAGAATTGCTCTGAGACGTTTCCGAAATCACTCCTAAGCTAGGACTCCTTGCTAGAAATGTTTATGCCAAGTTTAGGAGCTTTCTGAGAATATTCTCAGACTGTGTGTGAATATGGCCCCAGGGCTGTGAAGTGGTTGAACCAGAACGTGCTATTGAGAGGTTGTTTAAGCCCAAGAGGAGCCTACTGGGAAAGGGTAATAGCCAGCATTTGATTTCAACCAAATTAAACAGGTTAATCACACTTATATTACTAAACATTAACCTGCTGCCAAACCCTCATTTCCTGCGACAGGATGAACGACGAGTCTCGGCGACTGTTTGAGGAGCTTGGGAGCACGGTAGTGAAGGAGCTGGCCTTTAGAGACAGCTGGGTGTTTGTTGGAGCCAAGGGTATTGAGAATAAGAGTCCCTTTGAGCAGGTATGTTACTGTTACATTGGCTAAGGCTAGACTTCATCAGGTCCTTTTGACGTGACGCTGATTTGCCTACTGCTTACAGATTTAAAAAAAAAAAATAAATCTTCCCTGTGTCATCGTGTAAAGTACGATGCAAATGACTCACCAGAAAACATCATTAACTTGACTCAAAATATGTGCAACAGAATATTCAGTCGACCTCTAAATTTGCAAAAGGCTTCTATTATGTGGAGACGTTTCTGATGCCTACTGGATGGAACGATTTTGGCTTACCCTGCAAAACTTTACACGTCTGCCTTAATGTCTTTTTAAAAAGTCTGTTTCACTTTATCTTCCAAACCTGAGCTTTTGAGATCATTGATTTTCCTACCTTCCAAGCTTGTACTACTATCTACTAACAGTTTGCGTTATGGTGCATGGTTGATGCAGTTAAAGATGGGCTGTTTTGACAGCGTCTATGGTTGACGTATGCCTGAGTCTAATAACCTCTTGTATACTTTGATGAGCTTTATTTGCCCCTCACCTCTGATCCCAGACTGTTTTAACCTCTGCTCTGTTTGCCCGTGATTGTTCACATTAGCGTATGAAGAACAGCAAGAGCAACAACAAGTATGAAGGTTGGCCCGAGTCTCTGGAGATGGATGGCTGTATTCCTCTGCGGCCACCCCTGGAAGGATAATGCTGCTTGATGCTCTCTCACGTACAGTACAGTAACACCTGGCGTGTCAGCAGTGGATACAAATGACTGTTAAAAAGCCAGGGAACTGCCTAATGATTGAAACCATCCAATATGTGGGCCACAAGCATTTTATTTTCCTCCCATGGCATAGGCGTGAGCTGACTACAAAGATTGTCTTGGGACTTGATGTATTTAAAATAGCTGGAACCTGTTGTAGAGGATTTGTGCATTAAAGCTTCGTGAGCCACTTTTCAGCTGAAGTCATAGAAACAAGGGAATTCTTTTTTGAGTGTGTTTTATGGGAAATTTGGGAGGCTGAATGTTTGATGACCAAAGTGTAACAGCGACATGTGAATGAATGCAGCTGGAGAAGGTCTTCCAAAGCCAGTTTAGGGAAAATGTATACGTTTCCTTCTTGCAAGACAGACTGTATAGTGTCACTATCCTGTACTTGTGCAACAGAAATATGTAGTGCTGAAGACTTGCATTTGATGTTCAGCAGGCGAGAGATGCGCCTAACTGGTTTCACACTAAAGGCATTTGGAAACCTAAACCACGTCCAAACAGGAACAAATCCTGAGGTACACTAATGGTTTAAATGTCCTACAGAGCACCAGGTATGTGGGCAGATTTTTATATTTAAATACGTTAATATATTTTCATCCTGTGAAATTGTTATGCCTAGTGTTAGTTGCCATTCTTACAATTATGTACACATGTTTACAGATTTCTTTTTTAGACGACTTTGGCCTCTGCCATTTTCCGTTTGATAAGACTATTTATTTTAATACTTTATCAGAAAACGCAACACATTCATAGTGTGCGTCCCTAACACCGCCCATGGTCTTAATGTTCTCAGGCCTGCAAGCATCTTTCCACTGTGCGTTGTTTAACGATTCAACCTAAATGTGTCGTTGTGTTTGTTGTTATTTTTGGGTTTTGGTTTTAAATATTGAGTGTATTCATCGGGCATCTTCAAAGCCTAACATAGCAAATACATATAAATAAAATATGGTTTAATGTGTATGGTTTGAAGTCCAATTTAGTTGCTTTTGTCAGAATCATGTTACCTCCTAGGTGTAAAGATTTTTCTACAAAGCATTCTAGTCTGTCTTTATATTGTGACAACAATGCTAATGAATAAAATATGTCCGAACATTTCTTGTGGTTTTTCTTCATGGCGTACTTGAAGTAAGTCACCAGAGGGCGACAAAAACCGAAGTCTCGCTGGGGTTGCTGCTCAGTTCATTCTGCTCAGGGCTTCTGCTTCACTAAGCATGTGGTGAGGATAAACACTGCGGGCTGAATGTAGAACACCTCAGGTTTTACAACAGTCGTGTCGCTCGTTGAGTCGGTCGGCTGTAACGTTATAATGACAAACGCGATCAATTTCATTGTTCCTTTAGAATCTGTTATGGGGCCTTCAAGTGTTGTTAAGAAAAATCGTGATTTCGAGATGTCAACGAATGGGTGTAGTGTGACGGGGCCCTGTGGTGTTCAGCTGGGAGAGGCAGAGACCATGAGCACCCGGTCACAGAGTATTATCTGGACTTCATGATCAGAATTGGTGCTATTATGAGTATTTCCATTTCATGCCAGTTACTACTTCTACTGCTCCACACCTCAGAGGGTAACTTGTTTTTACTCCACTTCCTTTAATTTGACAGCTATAGTTCTAGTTTAGGATTGTACATACATACATATATGATTAGCTTAGTCAATATGGTGCAATGTTGCAGAATAAACTACAGCATGAGAATGAACCCTACTTGCATATTAATGCATCAGTAATAATAATCGAATATAATTTACTGTGTTACACTTACAGGGGTCATTTTGTGCACTGAGTAGTCTAGATTAACTTTCGTTACTTTAAGAACATTTTTCTGATAATACTTGCAGAACTGTTACTTGTAATGGAGTATTTTACATTGTGTGTAGTTTTACTTATATAAATGCGTCTTCTACTAATGACGTTCCCACACACACACACACACACACACACGTATACATATTTATACAGAATTGTTACAATATCTGTTATAATATAGTTTAACGGCTGTTTTGCTGAATCCGAAGCTTACGAGGAGCATTTGAATGCAGCATCAAAGTCACATAACAAGCCGTTCATACGGTCTATGACACAGACATGTATAACCACCGCCCTCTTGTGGCGGACCAAGCTAACTGTCGGTTTTGTGCGTCCTTCGGATGATGCTGAGCCCCCGTGGCGGGTGACAGGCAGAGCGCGCTCAGTGCACACGCGAACCCGCTGAAGGCCGTTTGTAAATGAAGTAGTGAAGTTGCTGACATTATCGGGCTGCACGTCAATGGCCCGTCGCGCAACTTGCCGCCGTGAAACCGAGAAGCGCGTGGGGAAACCTGTGCACCGACGGCGGGCGTCGTATGAAGTGGAACGCGACTGTCTCACTCACACAGACCGGGGCTCCGGGGGATCTTCGAGCCGACAGCACCGCAGATAAAAGCGCATAAAATGCAACAGACGGAACCGAGATTTTTTTTTTCTAAAGCCTTTTGTAAATGTGTTTGGGTTTTTTTCAGCCGGTGTAAAAAATAACGTTCGAGGCGGAAAGCCCAGTGTGAACCTCGTGTAATAACGTTTGTACAAAAGAATCACAACAGAAGCTATAGGAATAATACAAAAACAATAATAATCTGTTGTCAATGAGTTCGCTATAATTAGTCAGCTACCTGGGCAGCTCGTCTATAAAATAAATACACCGCTGGACGGACGAGCTACGATGTTACATTTGGGTAAGTGGTGTTTGCTGTTATTTTCAATTGCAATGCAAGTAGTAATTTGATTTGATTTGATTTAGAATTGGATTCCTCAGTCCTCATCGAGACGTTAGCCAATTACCATTTTCACCAGCCTCTTTAAGCACTGCGAGTGTGTTTAGCAGGCACTCGTCCTCTCCTGTGGCTGCTTATTATTCTGAAACAAACAGATGCTGTGTCAAAACACTTGAGTCCAGTGCAGACAGACCAGCGGGCAGAGTGGCTGACAGGCCCTCAGACACTGTGTGGCCCATCATTTCCATGATCCGCCTGTGCTCCGGGCCAAGAGGTTTTGGGGATGTTGATTTGTGGTGGTGTCAGTCGTCTCAGTCACGTATGCTCTCCTTGCCCTGCGTCGCGATTGTACTTTCAACCGTTTGCACAGCTTTTCTAAATGCCAGCTGAGCTACCCAGCTAGCCAATATCTGCACTGGTGCTCGCACATCCTGGCATCACTGTGGCCTATAAATAACGTACATAATTGCATTTGGCCTCAGAAGCGGTGACTGTTGCAGGACCTGCCACATCATGGGTTCTTTGCTCCAAGCACATTTCACAATATGATTTTGGACAACAATGTCAGCTAGACCCATATGTATATTATCCATAAAACCTGTATAACATCAAGCATTCCCTCCTCAACGCCGGTATTGAGATATATATCAAAACATTGCATCTGATAGTCCCACTGGGAGTCATAGTGGGTACTCAAAACATTAGGGAGGATGTTTCCTCTCCTATAAAAGGCTGGCAGCTGCTAAACTACTGAAATCAACACTTTGCTGAGTACTCCATCATCTATTAAAGTTCTGAGACCATTTGCAGGAGTACAAGGGGCCCAGGTCTTGATATGAGATCCAGGAGTAGTAAGCTACTTTAGTAACATGTAATCCTGATTCATCATTGGCTGATTAAGGAGCCTTTCTCTCACCTGGATTAGAGGAATCCTTTGGTATGGCATGATTCTGCTCGCTGAGGGGACTGAAAGAGAACAAAAAGGGGGGTTAGATAACACATATTCTCATGTGTCCCTCTCTCTCTCTCTCTCTCTCTCTCTCTCTCTGTGAACAGAACTGTGTGTGTGCTACCTACACTGCACTCCCCCATGCTTGACCTGGATTGGACAAAAGTCCTTGTTTTTTTTGTGTTTTCAGCCTTGGGTTTCCCTAATGGGAAGAGAACAATCATTGTATGTTTGATTCTAGTGGCCAGCATTTGATATTTTTTATTAGATTTCAAAACGCTGCCGAAGACGCACAGGGAAAGCAACATGTGCTGAACCAACTAGTGCAATCGTTTTAATGTCATTATCTTTTCTTGTTCAATTGCACGTACACTGCTCTTGATTTTGGTTCATTGAGACGTTGGCTTGTGAGTTTAAATGTGTAGTGTCCTCTCTTCCCCAGCTGTGTATAATGCATAGTACATGTCTTGAACATTGTGATTAATTGTAATTGCGCCACACAACAATCACAGTTTGAGGCCGACTGCTTCCTGTTTTTCGATGCGACAGCAGTACAGACAAAGTCGCGTCTTTGAAGGTTTACACCTGCCACTTACAGCGATGTATCCTCCTGGTGTGTCTGGCCTCACTGAAGAAATGTGGCCTTTGTTTTTTCCCTGCTAGTGTGGTTAACAGCTGAGCTGCAGAGTTCAGATGTAGACCTGTGATCTTCAGAACAGTTGCTGCTTGACTTCCAACCCATATGAATTTTGGCCAGTAGAAGCTCTCAGACCTTGTGCTACCTCTGGCCCGTCTCCCCACACCACGCCACACCACACCACGCCACACCACCTCCATCTCCTCCTTAAGTCTCTGGGACTAATGCTGAACTGACAAAGGACTGGATGGAAGTGTTACATTAAGCATACGTGGAAAAGTTGTTGTTACAGGCAGGTATTGGTTGGAATTTGAACACACGCAACAGGGCTGAGGGGTATTCCATTACTCAGTCAACTCAATTCAATGCAATTTGTTTCATATTTCTCTCGGTTCCAATTCTCCAGCCAAGTGGATCTCCTCAGCCTTTCCAGTCATTCCTGACTCCCTGCCTGGTAAAACAAAGCACACTCAGTGTAGTAATCAACGTAGGGATAATATGCAACTATTGTAGCTGGCAGATGACGGAGGAACGTGGTGAAAAGACTGCAACATGCGTACTTGCTGATAATACACAGTAGCAAATCCTTACAATTGAAAAAAAAAGCATTTTTGCTTAAAACAAATGACACAGTTATTGACTGATTACCTGTACTCATATGTGCAATAATGTAAATTCAATAGTTTTTTGTATATATATATATATATATAGTTTTTACTTTCTATTGTTTGCATGCTACACCTTTTTATATATCTATCACCTTTGCTGCTGTAACGCCGCAGTTTCCCCACTGAGGGACTAATAAAGGTTTATCTTATTTTATTCTCAAAATAGTTGATGATTAATTTTCTGGGGATTGATTAATTGTTTGAGCTGTTTGGGTTATTTTTTATTTTTTTTGCCCGGTAGTTAAACTGCAGCAAGAGCATGAAAACAGTCTTTCACCTTGCTCTCCCCTCAGCTCACCCATTCTCTCTGTGACACTGGACATACCAGTGGAAACTATTCTTATGCTAATGTAATCACCTCGTGTTTTCAACCTTTTCCAACCACTAAAAGCATTCCCCCTCTTCATCTCCTCCCCTCTGCTCTCCACGCACAACTGTAGCTGCTTTTGTTCTTGCAAAAATTTAGCTATAGTCACTGCTTTCATTCACACAAACATTGGCACATATTTTATCAGGCAAAATCCCGCCCCAGCCCCCTTTTTGTCTGTGCCACCCCCCCCCCCCCCTTTATCTCTCTCTTGTTCTCTTTCACACACGCAGTTTTTCCCACCCCTTCTACTAGCCGGACCCCCTCGCTCCATCTCTCCTTCCCTCTCCCTCTGTTTGAAACGCTGCTGTCCTCCTGCTCCCACCAACTACAATCCCTTCCTGTTCCCCTTGCCACCTTTTATTCACTCTATTCATTTACACGTCCCCCTCAATTGCAAAAAACTGCGCTGTCTGTGCGGGACACACACACACACACACACACACACACACACACACACACTCTCTCTCTCTCTCCCCTGGCTCCTCCTTTGTCTGCCGGCCTAATTTTCCAGCAGAAGTTTGGTTCCAGGGGATTAATGTGTGTATCCCCATGAAGTAAGGCCTGAAAAAAGAGCAGGAGGCAGATAGGGTCGCAGTGCATTTGTGTTGCGTTTAAAGTCATAGATTGTGTAGGCGATATGAGACTTGTTGTTTGCCTTGGTGCAATAGAGAGTTAGTAATGTGGGGCTTTGTTTCTCAACCTGTCTCGAGTAGAGTGGATCTCACAGGTCTCGAAGCAAAGGTGTCACAATGATTTTCGCTGCACACTTCAGGAATGATTTAGGCAGCTTGCAGGTGTTCTCCCCGTGCAAGAGCCTCGCGGAAGCCTGGAGGGCAGGCAGAGAGCTGCACCTCAGATTTTCAGTTCTCATGCACTCCAGCACAGGAAGATGATTCTGACATCTGAACTTGATGTCCATGAGTTTTTGCTGCCGAAGAGAGATGCCACCGTTGTAGCTACGACGTTGGTTTACAGCGTTTGCCCACATGGGCAGTTGCTTGGTCGTGCCATTTGGCTGGTGTCAGGAAATTCCTTTCGGCATTCTTTTATTGAAGGTGGACGTTTGGGAGCGGGAGAGTGTTTGGTTTTGTGTGCGTGTGTGTGTCATAGTGAGTGTTTTTGTCTGTGTATAAAACATAGAAAGAGTAAGAGAGCGAGAGAAAGAGAAATAGTGTAACACAAAGTTTGTTCTAGACTGCTGGTGTGTGTCTTATAGTATCTACTGTATATCTCTGTGTGTGTGTGTGTGTGTGTGTCTATGTGGGTGCGCATTTGGAAGGAAGACTGGGCGGGTGTGAGAGACGGTGATGGGGTTGAACGTGTTTGATGTACTGTGATAACTCTGTCCGGTATGTGGCTTTCACGGGAACTCCTTGCCCGAGGGACATGGGCTAATAAGCTCCTGTTTAAAGGACAACTTCCCTCTCTTTATCGCTATATCTTTCTTGTTTTCCCCCCTTTATGTTCCCCACATCCTGTTAGCCTTTACCTTATTAGGCTCACTGTACACTACAGTATGTCACCTCTCGGTTGCTGGGTAGTTATGGTATAGTGCACAAAGTCTTAGATAAGTCATTTGTTCTCTATTATTTAGGTTATTTACATTGTTGATAGAAGTTTAGTTTTTAAGTCTATATAATTGATAATTTAATTAATTGTTTAATCATAATCGATCATAAAAAATGACATTAATTATTAGTTACAGCCCTATTGTTGCAGTAGGGTTGGGCAATATGATGATAGTCACGAAAGAGATTTATCAATTGGAAGAGATTTTGTTATGCAGTATGTGTCAGGGTAGCTATCATTTTAATTTCAGGTTGCATCAGGACATCATGCGCCAAACAGTAGGGCTGCTTTGTGATAAGATTAGATTTGCAGAATTTGACATACTAACAATGAAGTACGTATTTAGTTTAGTGGATTAGCAAAGACACACACTCCCATACAGTTATTTTACTCATAGTTTCTTGTTCGAAATTCCAGAAATGCCATCACTTTCCCAGTTTGAAATCACACACAATATAATGTGATAGACAGTTATATTACCCACTCATATGTGTCAATGATGTCCTAATTAGTTTTGTTGCATTATGGTATTAGGTGTGGAGTGTTTAATGGGAAGCTGCTTGATTTGTCTCTTATGTTGCTGAACTGGAATTCTGTCTCGTTCGCCAGGATCCTCTTAGGAGCCTGGAGAGACAACAGGCTTGATGCGAGTTCTAATAACTGCGGTGAGACACTAGATGAGAAAAATTAAGAAGTCTAAAGGATTTCTGCTGCGACTTTGACTGGACTCGTCTGTCAGTGAAGAGCACGTTTCAGGGGCCAAGATAGATTGTACATGAGGTGCTTGTGGGTAGCGTAGACCGGGGTGCATGCAGTGGTCCATGAAACTCCTACGTGTTCAGCTGCAAATTAATATGTGTAGAGTTGTAGACTAATATGCAAAGTGACTTAGTACCCTGCCGCGGACTGCACTTTTACATTACATTTACTGCACCATTACACTCCTGTGACAGCCACATTCTTTGAGCACAGCTTTTGTTGTTGGATGCATTAGCACTCTATCTTCCTGTAAGTTCAGCTGCTTATCATAAATGGCGTTACTGCATCTGCAACTGGTAGCCCAACCCTGTCTTTTAGGTATTGGCTCCAGGGTAACTTCAGGCTGGGTGGTGTCTTAATGAAACAGCTCTGATGCAGCCGCTTGGCTGTCAGAAGGCAGAGGTGATATAATGCCTACCTATAGGGACAGATGGAGAGTGATAGTGAAGTGAAGATAAAGATGTCATCAGGAAGATGCCTACTAGTTTACACACACACACACACACACAAACCCATGTGAATGAGTTACAGCATTGCAGGGCTATTCTCATGTCAGAGGAAACACGCTGTGCTCACCTTCTGCCAATACAGAGGGCCAATTTAAAATGGCCTATTATTACCTTGTTTCAGTGGTCGACTGGGTACACACTGAGCAATCCTGTCAGCTGATGGCTGTGCTGATGATAATCATAATCATAGTTGTGCATATTTATGAGCCCTTTGTTGCAAATGCGTGGTAGTCAGTCACTCCAGTGTAGTTCGACAATCCCTCTGCTTATGAATTATTCACACTCAACTGGCCCGTAGTTCATTGTCCATATTTAATGGTTGGGATCGCGTACTCCTAACTGCAGCTTTCTCATGACTAATAGAGCCGTTGAACACAGCTTAAGTCACAAGACGCCGATAAACGTGCACTTGACGAAGCCATGTGTAATTCTTGACTAGGCTAGTGGGATATTCTTTGAGGACTCTTTGCTTTAAGTGTCAAAGTTTAGAATTTGTTTGGCAGGTTAACCACTTTGTGACTGATAGTGTGTGTGACAATTACTGTGTGTGAGTCACAGACAGACAGAGAGACAGACAGACAAACTCTGGGGGCCCAGGCTTCGTGGTCACGCTGGCCACTTCAGGCACACCATAAGATTTCTGTGGAATATTCTAGTTTAGATATTATAACTGCGTTTCCCAGTATTTGTGTGATGTTTGTTAGGTAGCTAGACTCAAAATTAAAACTTAACCCGTTACCTATCCATACTGTAGATGCAGCGACTACGACTTCTGCTGTGGTGGTCGAGTTGAAACAGCGGACCGCGGAGGTGAGGCAGTTGTTTTGTAGGAGCAGCCAGCAGCACAGGTTAGACCATATTCAAATTTTAAACTTAGGCCCATGATGATGACTCAGATATGTATTCTATTGGATATGCATACTATTAAAACATTTTTGTGGCTCAGTCCCCTGCTCGAAAATGGCATGCCCAAAATGAATATATACCTCTGCAACTACGAGGCGACCAGACAAAACATTTTATTACAAAAACAGCAAAGGTAAGACACAATTTGTTGTTGCAAAAGTACGATGGAAAGTTTGTTTTTGTTGTTCTTAAGAAGGTGTATTCAGTGAGTTTTGGTCGTACCGTGATAGGAGTTATACTGTTAGAATCTGTGGAATCTAAGTGTTAATTTGTTGTGGTGATTATGCGGCTAGCGTGACCTGAACGACACCAGGACCGCTGTGATTGCGGGCATGTAGCGTGCTCAGACAGAGAGTGATTTTTGCTACAGTGTCGGTCAGTTGCTTGGTGTTTGACTTGTGTTTTGTTTATGTAGAAATGGTCACGCTAGTTTACTAGACGAGCTACTTCTGGACAAAACGGTGTGTCACATGACTATGTTGTCGCTTGTTTAAATGCCCTGTGATGCGTTTATGCAGGGGGGCTCTCGTGATTATTATTTTGATTGCTATGTTAGGGCCCCAGTAGGTTTTCTTTCATGGGGCCCCGAAATTCTGGTGACGTCCCTGATGGTAAGACTATTCCAAAACCCATATAGGAGAGCATCCATTTAATCTGCTTAAACTAGATCTGTGCACACACACACACACACACACACATCTACACACATCCCAAGGTAACAGTACATACTCAGGATATTCTAATGCTTTAGCTCTCATACCCATATTTCTTGCTACTGACATTGTCTTTTACCATCTGACTCACCATAAAGATCTGGCCGTCTCTTGTCCACTGTAGCCGGCCACAGACACACTTCTTAATTCTGAATTTATTTATTTTATTTAGAATTCTGAGGTCAAAGTCATATTTGCCATATTAAAGTCATAATTCTGAAGTATCCATCTTGCGGTGTGTAAAGTCAAGGGCAGACCAATCCCGGTCGAGCCGAATTTGAGAAGGTGTAACTCCTGTGTTGTGCTTGTGGGAGAGATAAAAATTCCAAAGGTTTGTAAAGCATTTTTCTCTGTGACCTCAAATTTACTGATACACGTGTGTGAATATTGTCTACACAACTACACATTTCACTGTCACAGGTGTTTTGCACCAATAATTCCTTCATACATTTTTATCCTTCATTCTGCTGTATCTCTCTCCCGTTTTCTTTCGGCATAGCTGTATCTGACTGAAAGCAGGCTAGTGCTACATTCTGTCGGACAGCCGGAGAAGCTGTCAGATCGGCAGCTGTATTTTTTTTTTATCCTCCTGGAACATGGACCAAACCACATGCATTATGGCGAGTGAGAGAGGGTTGGTGGTCAAATTGGATGGTCGGCTAAAGCTGCCTGCTCTGATTATGTGTTTACATTCTCACATATTTTATTTTTTTGTGTAATATTTTTTTTTATTATAAACAATTTATTTTCTAAACATTTAGGTGAACCATCCAGGTTTACCTGCCCTCTCATATATGGGCACACGTTTGTCCAATTGCCTCAGGTCACTTTGGCAAGCAGCTGTGGTCAAAAAGTCAATTTACGGACATTTTCTACTTTCTGTGTCTGATTACTGGGAACATTGCACCAGTTATGGAGAGGCTTTCTGTAATGTTTGTATCATTTTGCTACCCAGTGATTTTACAGGCAATCTACACCTCACATGCTCAAGGGGAACACAGTCTCTCTTTACAAGGATTAGCAGTGATTGGCCTTACAAGACTCACAAGAGCTGTTGAATCAGTTACAACTCCCCTATCCAATTTACACATCATTTTGGGGTTACTGGGCTACTCTGACATTCCATTTCCTCACAAAGGTACTCCCAAGACCTTTCTGCGTGGTTGTGTCTTTGACGTTGCATTCCATTTCCTCTAAAGTCTAGCACCCTCTGACCTTCCTATTCAAATGTATCTCATCATAAACAAAGGGAATACCACTTTCACTCTTCTTAAAAGAGCTAAATATGGCAACAACATGACATTAATTCCTCTCCTGTGACCGTCTGAATATTAATGCTATGTTTTGTTTTTGTCTTGCAGGGTTTACTTGAAGATATTCACACAACAGTTTGAAAGAAAACACTGCAGCTTTCCCAACAGGCTCGAAAGATACTCCTGGTTTAGTGTGTGTTTGTAAGAGCTGGGAGATGTGCGGTTTAAAATATAGGAAATGGTGAGGAGGAAAGCGAGGACAGAAACAATTTCCTAACAGCTGTGGTCTCACCCTCCTTTGCTACTAAACAGCATCTAATAATACAAGACAGGGAGGCAGAGAGCAGAGGGACAGTGGGAGAAGGTACTGGTAGAACAGACTGATAGACTAGAAGAGGTGAGTGGGTGAACACAGAAAGATAGAGAGACGGGGACTGACGGAGGCGCAAAGGTTAGGAGGAGGAGGTTGAGGAGGGGTGGGAAAGGCCATTCCCCATGGCTACTGACCCAGGAGAGCCCACAGGCACAGAGGACTCCTCAGAGAAACCTGATGGTCAGAGGGAGGAGGACATGGAGCGGGAGGGCAGGGCTGACCCACAGAGGGAGAGGACACACAGCACCCCCTTGGACCTCCCCTCCTCCCAGACTCAGGAAAGGAAAGCGACAGGAGGAGAGGATGGAGGAATTCGAGGAGGAGGAGGAGGAGGGGGAGACGTGGAGGCCAGCCAGGCAAGCAAGGAGAATCCAGTCAGCCCAATTTCATACTCCACACCCTCCTTACCAGTCGACGCTGGCCAGAAACGACAGAGGAGGGAGAAGCGCTTCTTCAGGAAGAGTGTGGAAATTTGTGAGGACGACGATGTGGTGGAGGTGCCCCCAGAGCCGCCCCACAGTGCCCCCCACCTGGTGCTGTGCTCCTCAGACACAGTCTTCACCAGCAGTGCCCAGCAGCAAGGGGCTCCTTCATCCGCTGCTGCCCTGGGCCATGACCCATCCTGCCCGAGTTCCACCCAGGAGCCTGGTAAGGATGCTCCTTCCTCCACACCCACCCAGAGGGGGAAGGAGAGGGACCGTGAGCAGGAGGAGGAGGCAGAGATGAAGGCTGTGGCCACTTCTCCTGGAGGCAGGTTCCTCAAGTTTGACATTGAACTGGGCAGAGGAGCCTTCAAGACTGTGTATAAAGGCCTGGACACAGAGACTTGGGTGGAGGTGGCTTGGTGTGAACTTCAGGTAAGACTTTTCTTTTCACACCATGATGTCAACTATTCAACCATAATTATACATTATAAAGATGTACATAAACTAATCAATGCTCTCAAAGAACCCAGAATGTGTACACAACCCCGAGAGGTAAATGGAAATACTTTATATCAGTAAATATTTTTTCCAGTTAGTGTCCTTTGGGGCGCTTTAAGCCCAGTGTTGCTCTTCTGAAATGAATAGTATTAGCTGTCTCCCAGGAGTTGTTCCTCCTGAAATCTGGAAATCTCAGCTTGTTATCTGCTTGCCATTCACACTGCAAGACTGCAGTTCAGTGGAGACCGGGGTGAAAAGGAGGAGCATCGCTTGTAGTGACAGCATAAAGTGAAAGTGGAGGCTTTGCCTTTTCTAGGACGGTTATGAATAATACAATCGTGGGCTGTCACTGCTTCAACTTGTGATAGGGTATCCTATTAGAAACCGTATTTTCTGCATTACCATGCATTGTATTCATTCATGAAAATTTAATGGATATATTCATTTTAAGGATTGCATTAATGACACTATGTTTTAGGTATAGTGTTTTAAATGAGGCAAGGGACTCCTCACAGCTCTTGAGAAAAAACATCTTGAAAGGTCTAAAAGCCGTGTTACTTTATGGGAATAGCTTTTTAAAGAAGCAAAATTTATCCCCAATGAAGCAGTCAACATGTATCAAAAGTTTTAAAATGAGATGGTAATGTTCTTATTATAAAGTTACTTCATCATCTGTACTCTACTCTTGTCTATTGTGTAATGTAAAGAGGTATGAAATGGAAATGTTCATGTGAAAGGGAAGCTCTGAATGGGTGGCATTTTGTGAGCACAGAGCAAATAGGAACACTGTAGCAAATGTAGGTGTAACAACAGCAAACATTACTGTTAGAAACTCTTTGTCATGCATTGACATTGCGGTGGGAGGAAAATAATGAAATTTGATAAATGCTCAAAACCAGAGCACTGTCAAGGTCTTGTAGACAACCGGATTTATTATGCTGAGAAGTAATGGGAAACATTGTTAGATGGTGTGAATTCAACATGTGGTGGGAGACAGACTTGTGGAGGAGAAAAGAAATGCATCTCTCTGATTCTTGGCCCCACAATAGAGAGCAGTGTTGGTGAGCCATCTGATTTGACTGCTGGCTTTGTGTGAGCAAAGTCAGTCATGTGTTTGGTTCGGAGCTAATTCCAAAACAAGAGCCTTGACTAATCCTTGAGATCAGGCTCTGTCCGTTGGACTCACAAGCAGCAGTCATGTGCCCATCACCTTTTCTGATTTTACTCCCAACACCTAGTGAATCAGCTAAATGTCAGCAGGTGGGCTTTGCTGCTTGGTGTATCATACTGCCACAGCTCCTGTTCCGTCTATACTTAAGTACTTGATGTTCTTTTTTCAAGAGATCTGCTCAGCCTGCAATGTAGCATGTTTCACTTTCAAAAATAATGTTATAAATATATTATGCCGCCAGACAGCATCCCTTCATGACACCAACAAAGGCTGTGTTTTGCCTCGGCTCAGGGCTGTGAGCAAATCTGAGCTGGTAAAGTTCGGAAAATAAAAAGACAGTAGGCTTAAGCTGATTTGTGCACCCATATTGAATCTGTGATATCCAATTTTGTCTCCACAAATGCATTAGGTCACAATAAATCTCATGGAGAAGAACTAGTTTTTACTGGTTATATGTTTATGGAACATGAGGCCATTACCAGATACATCAGTCAGAAGTCAATTTGGAAACACTTGATGCATATTTTACTGTCTAATTTGGTTTTATATATAAACAAATAGGAAGACAGCCTTTTAGAGAAAACAGACTGAGATTCTGACAAACAGCAACAGAAGAAAAAGGCAGTGTGAGAGAGAAAATGCAGAGACACAGGAGGTGATGTTGAGTGGGAGAGAGAGAGAGAGAGAGAGAGACAGAGGGGGAGACGATGAGCCAAACAGAGGATTACAATGGCATCCCTCCCAGAGAGCAGTCGTGTAGCTAATGCAAAGTTACCACATGCAATGATAATAATAATAACTTTATTTATGTAGCACCTTTTAAAACACAGTTTACAAAGTGCTTTGACAGACAAAGCAAGAACAAGATACTCAAACAGCAATAAAACAGAAAGCAGTAAAAGATAAATAAATAATAAATAAAGCAAAACAAAGGCAAGGTAAAGATTAAAGATGAATAAATACAAATAAAAGAATTAAAAGCAATAGAAGTGATAAAAAAAGACGATGTAAAGACTACACTATTTGATGCTATGCACTGTCCTGTGAGACTGCAGCCTTGGGGCACCTAGCTCCTCTCCTGTGAGGGAAGCCAGGGGATTAGCTGTCCAAATGCAGCTAGAAAGACTGTGTAATTAAAGTTCACAGTGTGGACACCATCTCTCTTCTTTCCTCTCCGTTTCCCTGGGAATTCCATGCCTAAAAGAGCAGAGCAATATATCTCCCTGGCTGTTGCTTCAGTCTTATATTTTACCATCCGTCACCCTAAGTGGATGTGTTTGTATGTGACTTGTACATATAGTACATTTCTGCGTGCAAGCTGCTGCTCTCTGCACATCTGTGTCAACATACGCCACTGTATGTGTCTGCCTATCACACTCCCTCACTCTTCCTTTCTCAACCCCCCCACCCCCATCTCTCCCTTCATCGCTTTTTGTCTGTGGGAGTGAGCATGCAGAGTGATCCAGGGGAGTTAATTACACTGGGTGACTGTAAGGCTGGAACAAAAACCCTGCACAGACAGCATAACTCGGGCGGCAGAAACCAGACTGGTTCAACCCAGTCATCCCAGACTGGTCCAGCTCAGGTCATGCCCGGCCACACTCACAGGACTACAAACACTAGAACAGCATTCATGTCTGCAGCAGTGAAGGTTTCCATGATGATGATGATGATGATGATGATGATGATGATGATGATGATGAGGATGATGATAATTACCACATTAGCATGTATTGTCATAAAGCTGTCTGCAGCTTAAGAGGTTGCCTGCTACAAAGATCGTGTCATGTTTCTTAGTAAAAAGGCTCATTCTTACTAAGGCGATTAGAGAACTTGCTCTTTGATGTGGTTATGGGTAATATTAACACTGTATTTAAGTGTGAAGACCCTGTGAAACATAGTCTCTTGTTCACCTATATACAGTTGAGACATGTTGATATGATAATTGAGCCATTCAAAAGTTTGAGAGATCATCTCTGGACACTGCCAGCTGCCTGCCTCTTGTTGCTCAAAAATAATATCTGTCTTCCTATCCTTTGACGAGAATAATCAATGCAGACGCTGAAGAAAGACGTAGCAATATTTACAAAAGGTGTTTTTTAATTCTTTGGCTCAATGTAATTAATAGCAACAGCAAAAGGGTGGAGTTGGAGATTGTCCTGGTTGTTCCTGATTATAAAAAAACCAGTTGGGTTAGGCCAAGTAAAGCAGAGACAGACTATTGATGTGTGACTAAAATAGGAGAGGTGAAATCAAATGGACTACAGCTGAACTGACTAGACCTGGATGGAATCAATCCATCCAAACCGACCAGACGCATGCTCAACTAGGGCACTGACACTTGGCAAGTGTTCCTCAGTCTGCATCCACATTCAATCAAAGAGATTCAATTGCTGCTGAATGTTTTCATTACCACAAATCACTGGCATTAACTGTTTAGCCTAATCAGAATTCAATAAATCTGAAGCACATGACATGTGATTAAGGCAAATGGGAAAAGAGGGAATGCCACAAAAGGGAAGCCCACTGAGTCAGATTTTAACATTAATTTGTAAGGTAGCATTTATCTCTGTCATTAAACCTTTGCAGACCTTTCTATATGAGGAGCAGAATTATTTATAGACATAATATGACAAAAAGCAAAAAATGTGTCTTTACACTTTTGTTCACATGTATTTTCTTGAATCTGCCATAACTGAGGTGTTGTGTATCTTAGATGTGGGTTGGCCAGCTAGACATTATGACACTGACGTTGCCTCTGTCACCATACAACACAGGTACCGTAGCTTTAAAACATAGATATGAAGACCACCTGCTAACAAGTAACACATTTCTAAAAAGAAATGGCTAGTGCAGTGCATTGGTTAAAGCCATCTATGGAGGTTAGTGAACTTGACCTCTCACCTGGGGTTCTAATCTGGCGTGTGGGCCAGCCCTTTTCGAGGCAAGCTATTTTGTTAGTCTGAGCTGTTGTAGCTTACAGTAATCTAATCCTAGCCACCCGCCACCTCAGATTTTCAAACACTGACATGCTTACTCCCACACTGGGCCATACACATTACACACACCCCCTCATAAATGTAGAAATATCCACCTACTGTAAGAGTAATGCTCCCCTATGAGTTGATAGTGCCCTAAATCAGCCCTATTTATCCCATTGTAGCTGAGGCCCACTCCTCCTTCAGACAAGAATGTAGTCAGGGTCAGCTTGTCTGTATGATATCTGATACTCATGCAGCATTTGCCAAAATAGATGATATAGGCCTCACATGCCTTGCCATTCTTGACCTCAGCTTCAAACCATTTAATGGCGTAAGCTATATCCTGTCTTGTTTTATGAAGCTACTTAACCTGCAGCTTGACCTTCTGCTCTACCAGATGTCTGATCCAAAAGCATCTCAAGGTCCCAAGTGTTTACTTCATAAGGTTGCAGAAATGGAGAACAACCAGGCTGATTTAGAGGAAGAAAGACCTGGCCAGTCACTATAGGGCTGTGTCATGGGCAACCGAGCTGACCTCTCTTTCCCTCACTTTCTTTGTTTCACTGTTGCTTCCTCATTTCCATTTTTATGATGGTTAACAGACTGTTCTGCCTGTCTGTTTTTGCGAGTTGCTGTTGTACCAAAGTTGGACTAATGTACTGTAGCATACAATCACAGATTACTGCCATTATTTTCAAGAGTTTATTGAGTAATATTTGCTTACATTTATCATAGGTCAATGTGAGTGAGGCCTCGTAACAGCGGTAATTGTAATTAGGCACCTTAAGTAGCCCTGGCAATTGAAAGAGGACTGAGACACACTTAAAGAGCGCTCATTGCCTTTTTTCTAGAGATGTTTTTGTTGTTGTTGTGCTTCTGTTTGTGTGAATACGGACGTGTGTGTAAGTGGATATGTGGGTAGGGAGTAGGTTTATGTGTGTCTGTCTAGACACAATCTCGCAAACTCTTTTTGACCCTTGGCGACCCTAAGGCTGTCTTCTGCGATGCTCAGAGGGAGACACAATAGTCGCTGAGGAGGCAGCAGACAGGGGCACACAGGCATGTACTCTGACACTGTGCCAGACAGTGAGGCAGAGTGATGCTCTGACTGAGGAGTGAGACAGAGGACAGAGGCACCCAAACAGAGGCTGTATTCACTGACAAAATAAAACCCATCCGACAGAAGGCACCTGAATGTATGGGCAGAGGTACTGTAGAGACAGGCAGTTTGGTTAGACACACCGGCACTCAATCAGGTACACACACACACACACACACACACACACACACACAATTGCATGAGCATGCAGGCACAGAGCAACATGAGGTAGTTGGTGTTAAAGGAATGAGAATGTGAAGGTAGACCTAGGCTGGGCAACTTATTCTTAGTCATAATTGTGCAACGAGGAGCAGCCTTGTTGTTGATGGTACTTGCCGGTTGAGAAGGGAGGGGTGGAGAGATTGCCTCCACCAGTACTTCCAGAAAAGGACACTGAACCAGTACACAGAGAGCAAAAGCTATCTGAAAAGATGAAACACACACAGGGAAGAAGAGGAACAGTGGCACGTCATTAGTGTAAAGATAGTTGCATGACATGAAAATCTGTGTATTTGCATCCAAACATCTGCAGTACACCACCTCCCTTTTGGGATCTTTGTGTAAAGCAAAAAGCTCAAGATCAATGGAATCGATCAGTGGAAAGTCAGTATTATGATGACTTCTATTTATAGTGAGGTCTGTTTGTGACACGACAGTGTCTGCCACCCTATTCCTTCTCAGATATTAAGCCAGACACACAGTTTTGTTTTTTCTTTTCTTATATTTTGCTTTTACATAAATGGTTAAAGGTTGCCTGCTGCGGCGATGACCTATTTTAACATCGTTTTTTATTCAACCTTTTTAGTACCATCGAATAATGCTGTCAAACTGCAAGTCACAAGGTCAACAAAGCGCAAACGATCAAAGACCTGAAATTCTTTATTTGTACACATGGAAGACATAGGCAGACATCAACAGTTACTTGTGACATGTTTAAAAATAAACACTGACATAGTGGGTCCAATCAGGATTGTCTCCACTGTGAAATGCTTTGATTGTTGGCATCGTGTTTGATTCTTCAATGTTATATCACCATCACATCACTTGCATATTCATAAAGGCTAGCTATTCCCTACTGACTTGATAGTCAGGGAATTTAAAGATATGCGTATTTTTTGTCTGAGTACAGCAGATGATATTGGTGAGAATAACGGTTTAAGAAAACAGAAGAATACATAGGAATCCACTAGTAATACAGGACATAATACAAGAAAAACATTGTCTCTGTTCCTGTGGGATGCTGCTCGTGCCGGTGAATTAGATTTTCGCCACGTCCATTCTGTCCGCCATACTGGGGATGTGTGGCAGATGCAGCGCAAGTGTGTTTTTATAAATCTAGGGCTTGGGTGTTGTCTCATACTGCTGCAATTCTGTATATCTAGTACCATCTAGTGGAAGTAGGTGTTAGTGCACAGTCATGTGTGTAGTGTCATGATGTTTTGGAGCAGAATCGAGAATCAAATGGGAGCATTCTTGTACGGCCATTATTTATAGCCATTATATAGAAAAAGCTCTCTCTAAAGCTGTAGGGAAGCAAATGTTCATGTTCATGCCATATAACGTGGTGTGTACCTCTCACCCCAGGACCGCAAGCTGACCAAGGCAGAGCAACAACGCTTCAAGGAGGAGGCCGAGATGCTGAAGGGGCTTCAGCACCCCAACATCGTCCGCTTCTATGATTCCTGGGAGTCTGCGCTCCGCAGCAAGAAGTGCATCGTACTGGTCACTGAACTCATGACTTCAGGAACACTCAAAACGTTAGCACAACCTCCTCATAGCTATTATTATTGTTCACTCAGTGACAGCTCACTGTTATTGCATCATTTAGTCTTGTTGTTTTTTTATTTTTATTAAAAAGAATATTTCAGCCATATTCTCTAGTTGACACAAAATCCTCTAACCCCAGGATACCTTTCTGTATTTCTTGCCGTTGTCATGGCACCCACTAGAGTAAATGTCACCCACAGGTGGTAGCGCTGCACTGCAAATAGTTACATAGTAATGAGGCATTTAAAATAACTACAAATATCAAAGCTGATGTACAGATATTTCATTATTTACATGTCTTTTAAAGGTATAGAAAGTGTAGTGTAGTTTCTCTGACTGATAGCAGTGTTCATTTTAGCTACAGTGCACACCAATAGCTGTAAACATGCCTGAATAGTTAGCAAATATCAACAGACGGCTCCATTGTTCAGTAAATATTTGGCACTGCTGCTCAATCTTCTCCCAAAAACAACATAAAGATAACATGGCTTAAAGCTTCAGCAAGGAGCACTGGTGGGAGATTTTCTGTTAATTTTAGTAAGTCATACTGTACATACTTCAAAATATCAAACTTTGATACAGCAAACACGTCACTTATCTTTAAGGAGAAGAAATTAATCTAAATTCATTATGTACAATGTAATATTTGGAGTTATTCAAGTAAAGTTGCATGTCCCATTATTGTGATGTGTTGAAATTCAAAGGTATTTATGATATTGTTTTGTCACTCATGGTGATCATAGTTGTCTACCAGTAGTTGATTGACAGTATTTTTTGGAGTTTGATATACAAAATTCTGCTTTTGTTCTCTCTGCACAGCTATCTGAAGCGCTTTAAGGTGATGAAACCCAAAGTCCTGAGGAGCTGGTGTAGGCAAATTCTGAAGGGCCTTCACTTTCTTCACACCAGGACTCCTCCAATAGTTCACCGGGACCTCAAGTGTGACAACATCTTCATAACAGGCCCCACAGGCTCAGTCAAGATAGGTGACCTGGGACTGGCCACTCTTATGAGGACCTCCTTTGCCAAGAGTGTCATAGGTAGACTCCATTAGTAGACTACTTCCGAGAACAATGCCAGACATAAAGTAGCCACATCAGCAAACTGAGTCAGGGCCTATAAATATACTTTTCTTTGCATTCAGCACTGTTCAGTTTTTTAGAGATGGCCTCAGCTGCCTAGGGGTATAGATTATTATTGACAGACTCACTCAAAAGTCCATGTGGGCAGCACTTAATGTAAGCAGATGAGATGTTGTCTATGTGAGCCAACTTAAGCCATTTATTGTGAGTACCTTTTAGCTCAATAAAGTTTTACTCAGGAAGCAAGAGCAGAGTTTCAATTGTGTTTCAGTTCGTCCATTGACTTTGCGGCATTAGTGCCCTGTGGACACCGTTAGTGATATTAAATACAGATTGTAAACAGTGACATTGCTGAAATAGTATTTTAGCTTTCTGCTTTTAATTGACTGTGAACCACCGTCTGGTCTTAACAGGAACCCCGGAATTCATGGCTCCAGAGATGTATGAGGAGCACTATGATGAGTCTGTGGATGTCTACGCCTTTGGGATGTGCATGCTGGAGATGGCCACTTCAGAATACCCCTACTCTGAGTGCCAAAATGCTGCTCAGATCTATCGCAAAGTCACAAGCGTGAGTCTCTTTTTTTTATTACGTTTAAAATAAATGTTTTATTTAACAGGTAGTTCACAGTGCTCATAAAAAGGTCCATAGTGGGGGGATTTCTCTGAAGCCAGCTTTGGGTAACAGCTTTTTTACTTGCAACCATTAAAATCTTCAACTCGTAGATATCACTTTTACACAAACCTTCAAGAAATATACAAAGAGAAAAATGACACCTCAACGCTAAAGCACAGTAGCCTTGATATTAAGCATCCCACTTTCTCCGAAAAAGGTTAAATATGTGGACAATATCAAATTATATGGAAATGGTCCACTTTTACTGATCCACATTGGGTGCAAGAGCACTGGGTCCCAGTTCATTAGGATTTCTGCTTAGGGGTTATAAAGAACTGAATAACAAATTTCCAACAAAAATCCCTCCAAGTCAATGAGTTGATGGCGGTACACTGAGTTTCCCAGCTATGTAGCAACATCTCCTCAGGTATTTCCATCCTCATCTCTTTTTCCCAACACTGCCTTATAATTTGTTGACTTTTTGTTCATTGAGGTGATGCCCTTGTATATTTTGCCCATATAATCCTTTGTTATTTTTGCCTTTATAAGCATCTATAAAAATCTGAGTGGTTTTTTAAGGGTTTTCAGGGTTGGGACCTCTAATCTCCTTTGGACCTGTAAGTACCTATAAAAATCATGTCTAATCAGTTCAAATGTCTGGCATAGATTCAGAAAGTTAGATACAATTATACAGATAATTCTGTGTGTGAAAATGCCGTGTTGGGTCCATTGCCTATATCTGTGACATACAATCACCAGTTCTTGGCTGGGGACATAGTTAGATAATAAGTCTGAGTTTTATTAACATTAAGTACATATGCAGAGTAACTCCCAAACATCAACAAATAATCAACAGAGGTACCCCTGAGCTTACATTTTGGAGTGTTACCAACACCAGCCATGTACAAACAAATGCTATATTCTACTCCTCCTATAGTTTTACCCTCCAAAGCTCTTTCCTGTCTGATAACTTGGGACAGAGGTTCAATCTCTGTGACTGCATTACTCGCAAACAAACTCAGCATATTTGTGGTGATGACATGTGTAGACCTAGTAATTCTTTAGAAGTTTCAATCCCAATTAAAGCTGCAAGCAGCGTTGAACGGGCCCTCGCAGACCTGTGCACGTCGGGGTGTGTGCACGTCGGGACACGTGCACGTCAGGGCACGCGCGCAGCGACCTCGGGCGCTGAGAGCC
>JAVQJF010057812.1:0-34327 GCA_036023855.1 Gadopsis marmoratus
CTGGCTTGATTGACAAGTATAATTGGGTATCATCTGCATAACAGTGGAAATGTATGGAGTGTCTCCTGATAATATTGCCCAGAGGAAGCATATATAAGGTGAATAGAATTGGTCCAAGCACAGAACCTTGTGGGACTCCGTGACTAATTTTGGTGTGCATGGACGATTCATCTTTAACATGTACAAATTGATATCGGTCTGATAAATAAGACTTAAACCAGCCTAGTGCGGCGCCTGTAATGCCAAGTAAACATTCCAGTCTCTGCAACAAAATGTGATGATCAATGGTATCGAAAGCAGCACAAAGATCGAACAAGACAAGTACAAGCAGGTGATGTTCAATACAAAAATAACAGCATTATAAAAAAGAAAATGTATGGTAATGTTTAGAAAATGGTAGCACTCAAGGTTAAGGTTAGGAAAAGATCATGTTTTGGTGTAAGAGAGAAAAAGTCAGCATTGTCTTGAAGTATGAGACAAGTGCATTTATTAACATTGAAACAAAACCAGGAACCCCAACCTTAACCAAAGTGCTTCTGTTGCCTAATCACAAAAAGGGGTCTGGATGTGAACTGGGCTCTCTAGAGTTGTTGTATGTCCTCCATCCACCTCGACGTCCTCCCTGTTACTCCGGTGTGGTACATAAATGTAGCATTTTCATTATTTCAAAGAATTAATTGTCACCACAACGTAATTGGGAAAACATTATAGTCATGTATAAATGTAATTCCTCTGATTCATGGTTAAAATTCCGGTGCTGCAGGAGGCAGTGCTGAAGTATTGTAGTGCACATCTGTGTATGGTAGCATATTTTGTTGCAGCATCTTTAAATCCCTCAGTTTTTGTGCTGTAATTAATGGTCCAAGCACATTATCCCTTCCTTAATCCCTTTTCTGCTTCCCTTAATTCGTATTCCCTAAAGTTGCAATTAAAATGTGTCCATCTAAAACTTTCTTTCTTGAAGTTATGGATTGAGACCCTGAAAGGCTCCCACTGTAATTTATTTGGGGGATCTTGGGGCCCTGGGAGGCACAGTACATCTCCATAGATGTGGCTGGGACTCTTTACACTGTGCCTGCCTTCTTGTTGAGCCAAAGCTAATCTGTCACTTCTGTCACTGCAGGAGCCCTGTGCTATGCTGAGCTAGGGACTTGTATTAAGAAGTCTGGTGGACATTACACATATATAATGGAAGCCTTCGGACCGCAGATGGCTTTCATAAGGCTATGGGCTGAGCTCATTGCTATAAGGTAATGTGTCACATGACTGTGTGGTGTGAAGTGATGCCTTGTAGTCATGACTCCACAGAGAATTGTCATCCAATTCTGCAGTTCCCTTCAGCTCTAAGGAGCATTTTAGCATTCATGAGCTCATTGTTTTGGTTTTATGGACCACGAATTTAACATTTTGGCTCCCCAACCAGGTCTCAAGCAGCAGCGAAAAAGCTGTGACAAATTCAGTATGCACTACCTGCAAACAGCAGACACACAGTTAGAGTCTAGCTGGAGAACACAGTGGGGCATTTAGCAGCTGAGATATTTTTCTCAGGAGTTGGTGGAGATCAAACACCAAGCTAAAAAGAGAGGTTAATATTAGACTTACATTCATCAGGTGGACCCAAACAGACTCATGGATGATTATGTTGCTCCATGTCGGCTGGATACGTTAATAGACAACTGTTCTAACACTCACTATAACAACTTTTGCCAGAAGCCCTGGGAGTTACCAAAATGGAAGAGGCTATTCTGTTGGCTGTATCATGCCATGCATGTTTATATGACCTTGCTCCACAAAAGAGACATGGTGTGGGGTCAAAGGTACACATGCATTCCCATGAGTTACCGTCCAGTTGGCAACTGAGCGCAAGTAGCCACTACAACGCCACGCGGCCAACATGTTTCCTATTTCATGAAGATATGCACATGAATTTCAGTGTGCCACTTTCGGACGTGACTGGGCAGTAACACAAAAACCTATTATTTGAGTATCATTATCTGCCTGTAGGCTTGAAAGGTACAGATGCTGAAGCTATAATCTGCAGTTTGGATTCATAGCAGTTGCAATGGATTCTGATAGCAACGCAAAGACATTGAGTAGGAACATGTTACAATGTCCACAGAACGTTGAACATAATTCATCTCTAAACCTTTTGCAAACACAGGTTATCTAACGCAGAGATGAATAGACTGCTTAGGTGTTACGCTCTTGCATCGTCATAGTTCCGAAGCATTTCTTGCATTTCATTTCATTTGATTGTTTGGAACGTACACTTTAAGAACAGAGAAGTGGATTATGATGGTGGAGCGGTTCGTCATTTCGATACATCTTGACATGTTCTTGTGCCATTATTCTGGGTCTCCATTGAAACCCGTTGTAAGCACTGTGAATCCAAGTCCTCCATGGTGGAGCCCACAACACCAGTCAGATAAAGGCCCTGTGAGGCTGTGACCTTGTGAAGTGGCATACTGAGTTTAGTTTAGACTACCGAGGTGAGAAAAAAGGCTCCATGTGCCGAAGTCTGTGTACATAGCCAAGGCGATGCAGTATAAACAGTCCAGTGGCTATCCTGAGCTGCCCAATTTTAATGACGGCCTCAGGCTAGCGGGACTCAATGGAAACCATGGGAAATGAACAGAGACAGAGGCAGAGAATGAAAACAAGAATGAGGGAGACAAAGAGAGATTTCCCCGGCTGCAGCAGCTCAGTGGCTGTTGTGGGAAATGAAGAGGGAAATACTGATGAGCCATAAGATGAGCCTGTGGGACCGGCCAACATTATTTGATTCTTATTGAAGCCGTGCCTATAGACAGCAGCACTGGCCACCACATGAGGATGGGATTATGGGAACAGTTTCTCTAGGATGCCGCCCATCAGATATTACACACACATACACTTATATCTGCGGAATAACTACAAAAATACCTGCTAGAACAGAAGTCACATGGAGGTATATGGGAGCTGAAATTGCCAATCAGAGTGGGGTTATGTTAGGCGGAAGTCAAGGGGTGGTTGGTGAGTGGGCCCAACAAATATTCCCTGAACATTTTAAAATATTCAGTGATGGTTTAAAAAGATAGTGGAGACATATTCTCATTACATTATGACTTATCACTACTTAGCTGTAGTTATTTCTCGATTACTCTGCCATCGCTACAGAATGTAATGTATCAGTGGAGATTGCTCAGTTATCACTGAGCTGAGTGGGCATCACATGACCTACGTAGTGAACACTTGTATACTATATTCCATATACGACCATTCAATTTAGTATCTTCCATATATACTATGTTATATATCCTCTCCACATCCTGTTCCAGCTCTGCCTCTGCCCCTGAACAGTATAACTTACTAGTTATATGCAAAACAAAGTTCTTATTGACAACTTTAGCTTCATAGCTTGGATGATTGCCAATTCAATTAAGTTGCTCATCATTTGGCATTAGTGACCCTTTGGCTTTAAAAACACTCCCAGTTGCTCTATTCATGTTTGCAAATTATGTTTTAAGACTTGGATTTGTGTTAAACCATTGTTTTGTGCATTTTTCCTGTCATTGTTTTGTATCTATGTATCTTGCCTGCAGGACACTAGCTAATATTTTCAAACTCTGTAGTCACAAAGCTGCATTAATCCACTTTGGCCACTAGGTGGGCAATATAGTTGCAAAACATGCTGACGGACGCACAGCACTGACATATTGCTAACGTGTGAGCAAACAGTTGTCTATTTTCAAATCCAGCAGACAGCAACTTTACCATTCAATTGGAGTGGAGTCTGTAAGTCTAAGTCTAAGTCATCAGGGTCATTTCAATGTCAAAATACAACTATTGATTAATGGAACTGTAACATTACATTTAATGTAGTGTCTTATATTGTTTGCACTAAACGTGTAGTATTGATATATGTGTGTGTGTGTGTCCTTTAGGCCCGCAGCGTTGGCAGTCATCTCTCTGGCCTTCGGTCAGTACATCCTGGAGCCTCTGTTCATGCCTTGTGATATTCCTCCTATGGCTGTCAAACTGGCCACTGCCATCGGAATAAGTACGTATCTAGACTACAGTTGAATTAATACATTGGTGTGTCATTACGTCAGGATGACCTGGACTAACATAACATTTAATAACAGGAACTGTGCAGTTAGAGACAGATGTATGAGGAAAGAGAGGATGGTGTCAGCTATCCACAGAACAAAAAGTCCCAGAACTTTATCGTACCTGTCCCTTAAATGAAAACACAGACCACAACATGAACAGACAGTACAGCAACTGTGTAAAGATGTATAATACAGCCTACAGTGAAGTTAGTGTAACGTGAAGCCAAAATCATCTCATAGTAACAGACACTTTTTCTTGCATAATAAAGCCACATTCATGAGTAATTCATAAGGTTTTAATTGGTTGAATAATGATGCAGCATGTGTCAGTGTCACAGGGTGCAGAGATGTAGTTATGTGCACAGTCTGTATTTAGGCCAGGTGGAAGATAACAGCCTCAATTAAATAAGATGTGTATTCTCAAAACTAAAACTTCATGTGATAAAAAAGAATGTTAATATTTCGACCTTGATGAAGTGACTTCATCTGAAAAACACGACAACGGTACACAAAACCAAAAAAGTACTCTTTAGTGTGCAGATACTTTTTTTCCTTCAATGTGACATTTTCTCAGCTCCTCTTGAATCCAGTGGTCCAATAGAGGTTTTGAACAGACCTGCAGCACTGACACCCTGTCCACACCATTTCAGCAGTGGTTTTCAGTGTCTTCATTCAATTCAGTTTTATTTACATATCATAAGAAAGTTGTATCAGGGCTCTTACTTTAGCCATGTCTGACTGATAGGCTTCTATTTTAATCAGTAAAGCTGTCTACATAGGCCAAGTTTCACTATAACTTTACTGCTACCTAAAGTGTATTTTATTTTAAATACTATTTTCTGATTGGACACACTCATCGTGTATTGGACTGTGAGTTTTCTATAGAGGTAGTTCGAGGGTCGGTTCAGAGCCGGTGCCTAATATCGATGCAGCTCTTCGCATTTTGACAGCAAAAGTCGGCTCTCTGCCAGGAAAACCAGGAGTAGAGCAGCACCAACACTTGGTCTAGAGCCACGAACTGCTTACGTCAGTGGCTGGGAGTGGGTTTGTTGTGACCAATGTGAATTACTAAAGCTTAAATTCAGTGTTAAGGATCAGAACGTGTTAGGTGATTACGTTTTCTCTCGTATGTAATCTCTGTCCATAGCAATCATGACCATCCAGGAGCAATGACAACGTTTTCTTAGCATTCCCTGCCAGTGTTTCTTTTTCAATTCAATTCAATTCAGTTTTATTTATATCATAACAGAGTTAACAACTCATAGCACTTGTTAATATAGAACATATAGAAGTCTAGACCAACTCTACATGTATAGACCCAACATTTCCACCAGGAGCAGCACTAGGAGACAGTGGCAAGGAAACACTGCCTTTAACAGGCAGAAACCTCGAGCAGAACCAGAACCAGGCTCTAGGTGGGCGTCATCTGCCTCGACCGGTTGGGTAGAGAGAGAAAAAAAGGGGGGGGGTAGAGTGAGAGCAGGACAAAAGGGAACACACAGCAGCACTATATAAATAAAACTGAATTAAATACATACTTTATTTATCGCGCCTGCATAATGTTCTGTATGTTACCTTCTCACTTCCTTCTGTTGCCGTCACACATCTTTCAGTGGTGTGTCGGCCATTTAGTTCTGTAGATGCACGCTGATGCCTTGTTCTGCTCTGTTATGGTCTCTTGCAGGTTGACCATCTCACCGAGTTGGCTCTGCTTACAAAAGGACACAAATATTCCAACAAGTTGAGTGCATCAGGCTATGATTTCCAAAAGCATCTGGACACAAACCTCATATTTGTTCTATTTTAAATAAATGGAATCAGTTAAAGTTTCTCAAAGGTTTGGTCCAAAGTGTTTCATCATTTATTGTAACTGCTTTGGTGGCCGTTTGCTCATCAGATTAAAATATCTACAATATGACTGTGTGCCTGCGTTTCTTATCCATTTCACTTTCCAGAAAATGTTTAATATCACAGTCACATAGAGGATTTCACCGCCGTCGGCACAAAGACAACATTGTCAAAATGATTTGTTTCTGTGCCCAAAGTCAAAGTAACATCAATTTGGAAATACAATCTTCTTGGCAGTGGCCTACCAGGACCACTGTTTAGGGGAACAAAAGCCCTGTACACATTTCTAAAGTTAAGGCTGAAAACCCATGCAACCCATTTCTCTGTCAGCATGGAGAAAATGTCTGCTCAGTTCAGACGTTGCAAACAAAACCCACGGGCATCATGTGTCACGGTTTCAAAAACCGTTAGTAGCACTCTGAGGAGTCTGCCCTTAATCAACTTCCTCCTCACTGCTGTATACCGAGCGCTGAACAACCCCCACCGAGGGGGCACAGAGCCACATCTGCAGCAGTAACAGCAGTAAGAATTAGCCTCAATATGGTCATTTATGAAATGGCCAGGTTCGGCCACAAAGTCATTGTTGAATGTGATTTGAAAAATCAAAGCACGGTGAGGCCGTACTTCATTACAATCAGCCGCTCTGTTAATTTTGACGGTTAAACAAGATCCGGGTGGCTGTCTTACATGCATTCAGCTTTGAGTCATTGCAGAAATCACTTAATTCGGCACACAAGCATCGATTGCAACTGTTGAAAAGCCGTAGTAACTGAGAGTGCACTGCTCCGTTATAACCATCGAGATCAAACTTGCAGACGTGACTCCGTTTCAACACACATTTGATTTCCATCATGCTAGCGGAGGGCTGCACAAGCCAAACCACAGCACAGGAAACTGCATCAGTCAGAGTGTGCGGCTTCAAATACCACGTGTTCAAACTTCGTTTCTAAGACGTGCTGAGGGCTACTGTCTATTTCATGTCTGTTTAACTTATGTTCCATCTGTGCTTCTCCGCGTTGGCCCAGCGGTTAACAGTGTGCGTGGCACTAACTGAACAGGAAGCCATATTTATAGCACAGAGCTGTACAGAAGGTTGTTGTGGATTTTATTGCGCCCAGTGCAGGTGGTTGAAGTAAGGAATCTGCAGAACTCGCAGTTGTCTTTGTGGGTTTTTATTTCTTTGCAAGAAATACAGAGCGTCTGTCACGCAGCAGTCTGTCAGAGGAGCCCCCCGAAGTGTCTGTGGCTTATCCATTTATACACATAGGCAACACACCACGAGAGGACGAGCGTCAGACAGGGAGATGGCCTGGTTGTGCCCTTGGCCGCTTTAGGCGTTTACAGCCAGTTGTGGTTTTCGAGCCCAGCTGCCTTCTTGTTATCATGAACTCTTACCGCCAACGTCTGCAGGACTACAGAGCCGAAACAACCAACACTGTGACAGCGAGTGAACAAACTGTCTGAACATACGTCCGTCACATTCAGTGAAACATAAGGATCAAAGATAACATTTCCCATCACAAAGTTTATGAATAAACATAAGTAACAGAGTGACACACATCCAGCAGGATGTCTGTGTCTTATTATGGAATATTCTCTACACTGGCTTGCGATCAAACCTAAACTTGTATCCACTTTGAAACCAGTGACGGTCACTTTTGGTGGCCATTGAAGTTCTGGTTCCTCTGCACTGTGACCCGCCCGATCGTTCACTGTCACCTGCACTGAACACATCAGAATCTTAAGACAGTAAACATGTCACATAAAACATCTGTAAAATATTATCAGCCGATAATTAACATATAAACCAACATATGGACTAATGTGTTTTTTGTTTTGGACAAAGTGAAAGTGTGACATTTTGAAACAGTAAAGTTTTGGGGGGCGTCCTGGTAGCCTCATTAAAATACATAGCATATAACCACAACGCCTGTGAAAGGAAGCTTACTTGTCGTCTTGTAACTTATTTATTCACAGGCTGATCATCTAATCTTAATCATTTGTATGTATAATTAATATTTAGTAATTATATACGTGTTTACTTTCATTTGCTAATAGTTCCAGTTTTACTTGTGTCTCTGATCTCGAAAGTTCAACGTTTCATTTGTTTAAGTCTGTCTGTCTGTGTGTAAGTTGAGAAACGTGACTCTCGTATAAGAGGTCAAAAGGTCAGCTACATGGCGGAATACGGGTCCTTATATGGAAACGTTTCTGCTCGGCAGGCTGCGACTCGAGGATGCTGTGCAAGTTGGAAAGTTCCTGTAGGTCCAAACATATAAAAACGTATACAACAGCTGATGGAAATGAGTTTCTTTGTCTCTAAAACGCAATGAAAGCTGCGTTTTAGTATCCTTTCTTTGAGATAGCTGAGGACTTCTGGTGGTCTCCTATTGTACAAACTATTTTTGCCGACGACCTGTAGGCGTTTCCTGTGTTTTCGTCAACTTTAAGAGTGTAGGCAGCTTCTCCCAGGTGATTCTGGCTGGTGGGGACTGTTGCTGCAGGTCACACCCCTCTACGTGGCCATGTTTTGTGCAGTAAGCCGTCACGTGAAGAGATAAATGCCAAATTAATTACCTATGCAAAAAAAAAAGCAGCGTACACATCTGTAATCTGTTTCATTTTAAAGTTTATCAGGGAAGAAGCCCAGCGAGAGATCAGATGTGACAATCTTCTGATCATTTTAAGACACTTGAAAACCTAAAATGTTATGTTTATTTTGAAAAAAGCTCATAGTGGTTAACGCGTATGTTTGATTACCAGCCTCTGTGGTTTACAGAATTTTTAAAGTTGGATCATAGTCAGGAGGTATAAGTGTCTGCAACACTTTTAGACAAAGTGTGAAATGACCCGAGAGCATTAAAATTAAGTCACAGAAAATTAAAAGTCCTTACCGCATACAAAAAATGATCACATTATCTTAGTATCAGGGGGAAATAAGGGGCAGAAAAAACTATAGTGGAGGCAATGAAAAACACCCGTTTGTTCACAGGAGAAGAAAGTTTGAAAGTTCACAGAGAAACCAGGAACCGTCTCGTGGTGACACTACAGGCTGACCAACGTTTGACGGCGGCAGTGAGTTTAAACTGTCCTGAACCACAAAATACTGTCCAGACAGACTCACTGTTGAATCCAGCTGAGGGCTTTGCCAAACAATCGTGCTCCTGGTGGCATTTTTTTTTGTTGCTTCATATAGTTCCACATATTTCCACCTGTAAGATTCGCAGTACAGCCACGGTCTTCATCTGTCGGCGAAGGAGCTGCACCTACATGTCAGAGAGCCGGAGGGCAAAAGGCAGCAGTTGATCAGTGTGAGGAGGCGTTACACATCTGCATCTCCCTCAAGGTCTGAAGGATTCCTAAGCAGCCCCTTTCTGTAATGTTTAGGCTACCAGTCCCCCTCAAAGAATATAATCATTTCTTTGCCATCCAACGGCAAGCAGACATTTCAGTCTCGTGTTTCTCGGCACCGTCGGAGATGTACAAGGTGACAACGGCGGTGACATCAGGACCCGGAGCTCTGCGATTGGCCGGGCTTGGTGAATTTGCTCTGCAGGAACACTCTGGGAACACAAAGCCCCTCCTTTTTGTTGACCGTCTCTCTCAGGACGTAGTCGTTGGCAACAGGTCGGAGGCCCGCGTCGGCAAACAGCTCAGCCAGCAGCTCTGAAAGCAAAGGTGGACTTTAGAGGGAGGGAACGACCCTGGAAAGACTCGACTACCGACTGCTGTCCGGGAAAGTCACTGTGTCCTTTCCAACAGCTGCATAACTCATGATAAATGGCTGAAGTGCTAAATAATGAAACTCTTTCACTAAAGAATTTGCAGAGGGTAGCTATTTTAATTCATACCCTAGCTGTGGGGAAACTAGCTTACTGCTAAATGCAAGTGTGACACTTCTTTTCCATCCATTCATCGATCCACCTACATTATATATCTATCTGTACCGATATCCATCCATCCATCTATCTACCACTCCCCCAATGACACAAACAAATATAAAAACGACTTCCCTGAAGTCACTTACTGACCTTTGGAGAAGAAGTAGGACCTGGTGCCGTCTTGGCGGACGTAGAAGTTCTCCCCCAGCTTGCTGCCGGCTTTAAATCGGAGCATGGCGTGGTCATGCAGGCCGTAGTCCCTGAACAGGACGAAGCCTCCGGGCTTCAGCACCTTAAAGCCACATGTATGTTACATTACACCATATGAACCAGCGTGTATTAGGGCTGGGAAGTTACCAGACACGTGCCTGCCGGTTCCTCTCTCGAACTCCGGCAGCCGCATTTTAAAAAATGCATTCAATAAATCTGTGTACAATTTCTGTGAACACACTCCAGATTATGTGCATGTTAGGCATGCGTGTATACGATTGTGTACTTTAGGGGGAAGAAAACTCCCAAAGTTAATAAAGTATCAAATTAGACTGTTTCATCAACTTTTCCAGGCATTTACGGAACCGGGTCTTTCCACCTGGCTGTCTCTGCTCTCACCCTGCTGATGTTCTGCAAAGCCGGCCTCATCTTGTCAGGGTGGACGGCCGACAGGACAAAGATGAGGGTGACGACGTCCACGCTGCCCTCAGGCACATTTTCCCTCAGATCATCTGTGGTTAAATCACACTGGAAGGCACAGCAGCGCTCAGGGCAGTACAGAGGGTTCTTCTGCCAACACAAGGCAGACAGCGTGGCTTTATCGAGATCACTGTGTCATTATTGGTTAGAGATTTGGTGACTTGCTTCATGTTTTTCTTTTACTTGAAAAAAGTGTCCACTGCGACCAGCCTTCTACTCTTCTGTGCTGCAGCAGCTCAGCTGTCAGCTGTTAGAGAAGAGAGGAGGCGTCGGCCTCGAGGGTGGAGGCTCGTGACCGAATACAGACTAAAAATACCAGTGATAAAGAGTATTTTTAGTCTGCAAGGAGCCCTTAAAGGTTTTAAGTCATCAAAGCCAGCAGCTTGAGACTGAGCTTGTACTGATCAGCTCGCAGGTGTAAATGCGTTACTTACTTTGACAAATTCAACAGCTCGCGGTGAGAAGTCACAGGCATAAACAAAGATGCTGAGGTCGTCCTCCAGCAAAGGGAAGATGCAGTTTCCTACACCGCAGCCGGCCTCCAGCAGCACCAGCCTCTGGGACTCGACCTGCAAAGACAGACGCAATGACAAATGTCACTGTGCCACTTTATTCATGTCTCCGAATGATGGGAGCTTCTCGAGAAGGAAACACGGAGCACTTGGATTAAATTTCCCTTGCAGGGAACGTTTCTTCCCATCTGTGTTGTGAGCGCAGCAAGTTGACAAAGGCATGTTTTGGAACTGGATCGCCCTTAATCCACAAAATGCACAGTAGCAGGTGGAAGCTGGAGGTGTAAGGAACCACACTGCTGCTCGATGGATTATCTAGGAGCCAAAATGATCTGAAGAGCCCGGTGATTTTGAAAAGTCTCATTTCATGTTCTATAAAAGCAGCATTGTTTCAAAAGGTTTGGCCAGATGTTCTCCCCCAAAACAAAAACAAACATGTCTGTGCTGTTCGAACCCACAACGATCAAAGTTATAAGGCTCATGACGTCACCTCTGTGCGCGCCTTGAGCTCTTCGAACTCCCTGCTGGTCCAGTGTCTGTCCCTGAAGAAGTGTGTCGCGTTTCTCTTGTAAAACAGGTCCCAGTTCCTCTGAGCTTCTTTCTCCAACTTCATCTGCTTGAAGTCGGACACCAGGGGGCGCTGGACGGACTGCTCCTCCTGGGCCAGAGCCCTGGTCCGTCCGGGGACACGCGGAGCCGCGTCGCGTTTGGACCCCACGTCGTCTCCGGTCCGTGTAGCTGCAACATCTCCGGGGAGGCTTCCCCTCTTCGCCAGCGCCATGACGCGGTGCGGAAGAAAGACGCGGTGCGGAAGAAAGCCGCGGGTTTCGCTGCGTCGCAGTTTCTGCCAGTAGCGTCACACTCAGATACGTGTAACAACGCTAAAACGAAGTTGAGGTTTTAAAAAATCTTCCGCCTGGTTACATTGTTTCCCCCGTTTGACGTCCATCTTGTCCGTTGCTTAAACTCCTCCGTGTAGCATTTACGACGTACTGCTTCTTTCGTTCTGGGGTCAATTTCATCATCGCTTGTTAGCTATTTAATAAAAAAATACAACTTATATCGTCGCGCGTAGTTATTTAACGTGACGTGTGATTAGTTTGTGAACAACGTTTATGTTTTATTGCGAGAAACAATGAGTCGCCGACGGAACCTGTTTTCGGCGACATTTGACAGCCGGACCAAAAAGCGGAAGAGGCGTGGCCGAGTGGCGAAAGTGATGTTTTGCTAAACGTTAGCTACGGCGGGCTAACTTCGTCTCATGGCTGGCGCCTTCCTGTCCGGAGCCCGTCGGAGTTGCCAGATACTCTGCTCTTTGGAATATTTTAAATAAATAAATAAATAAAAAAAAAAAAAAAGAGACGCAGCGAGACATGAACGGGAGCGCGAACCCGCTGCTGGACAAAGAGGAGCATGTTCTGAAGCTCGGAGAAAGCTTCGAGAAGAGGCCAAAATCCTCCTTTCACACGATCAGATGTAAGTGCGGGGAAACATCACGCAACGTCGTGCGGCGTGTTTACAGCGCGTTGGCTCACGTGGGGGGGGGGCTGTCTGTTACACAACCTGGCCAATTATGTGGACACGCGGATTTAATTAATTTGCATGGAAACACGTCGTTACACCCACTTTAACGCCGCAGCGTCCCCTGGTGCATCATGGGATACTTCCAGGACTGAGAGGAAAGTGCTGCAGGTGTTTCCTGATGTTTTTGTGCGTTTCATTGCTGCACGTTCAAAAGTCGATGCGTGTCAATTAAGAGGCGCACGAATATAAGGGCCGACTTATTAAAAGTGAGGACATTGTTCATTGTTCAGGCATTTTCTGCAGATTTTGATCTTTTCACCTCGCTGCACACGCGAGCGCGGCTCTGGACCGACGCCAAACCTGCTGTTCATTTTAAACATTGCAGGTGGAATGTAAGTCTTGTGTCGGGCTCCATCAGTTGTAGGAAAACAAGTCACAGGTGCTGAAGCTGCCAGCCCTCGATGCTGTTTCTACACCTAACATGCGGTGACTTAAATGCGTAGGGAGCAAACATCTGGCTTCCCCATCATGGACGAGGATCTAACTTAACACATAAGTCCAAGATACTGCAGACAAATGCACTGAGAACAAAGGAACTGACAGTTTCACTCAAACAGTTGTTCGGCTGCAGGTAGCGCTGAAGGGCTCGCACTTGAACTCAATCCTGTGTGTGTATATATATATATATATATATATATGCTCGGATCAAGCCAGGCTCCTCCTCAGACAGCCCCCCTCCCAGACATGCCATCAAAACTCCCCACGTTGTGAGGGAACGTTATAAAACGTCGACTGTGATGATCTATATTCACTCTGGATTTCTGCTTGTTGATACTTTTCTAAAAGTCTTTGTATGACGATGATGTGAAGCTTGCATATAAGGAAACCGGATGCGGCCTCGGGCACCACCCAGATGAAGGAAAGAGAGGGCGTTTGGTGAACGCAGCAGGGTGGTGTGTTGGGGAGGAGCCGTGCTACGTGTTTTCGTCTTGATGCACGTGTGTTTATGCTGAAAGTGAGTCGTCCATCTGATTTTTGCCTCTGCGGCTTACAACTGTCCGATGTTCTTCCTCTTCAGATGACTTCAAACCAGCGTCCATCGACACGAGCTGCGAGGGAGAGCTGCAAGTTGGGAAAGGAGATGAAGTCACCATAACGCTACCTCACATTCCAGTAAGCCTGTGTGCTGTTGTCGTCCTGTTCGCCTGTCTGTAAAGGAAGCAGAGCGACTGGTCACTAAGTTCACCAACACCCTTTAACTGCAGCACGGCATCGGCTCTAACAAGGAGCCGATGTAAATGTTTGAGAGAGACACGCGTGAATTTCACCGCTTTGTGAATTAGAAACCCAGCCCCAGGTTTCGGATGTTCGTGAAGACATTTGTATACGGTCTCTCCTTTCTACTGCATTAAAACACGATGATGGCACAGCATTGATTAAAACAAATATGAAGGCGATTAAATGTCCACTGTGATTGCAGCCGATTGTCTTAGCAAACTGAGATGAACTGAAAGGCAGTGCAAACACCCCTGGTAGGCTTTTGTAAAATCATATTTTTGTAATTAATGTGCTAAAAGCTGCCGTTATTGCTCCCTAAATTTGGACCAGTCATACAGCCAGATTGCCCTAATTCACTATAACATCTACAGACAATCACTCTGACAAATAAACGTGTTCCGTTTGCACCGTACGGTCACAGATATAGACGGTACGTGTTGACATTGTTGCCGTCCTTCCAGGGCTCCACGCCTCCCATGACGGTGTTCAAAGGGAACAAGCGGCCGTACCAGAAGGACTGCGTGCTCATCATTAACCACGACACCGGGGAATTCGTACTGGAGAAGCTGAGCAGCAGCATCCAAGTCAAGAAAACCAGGTGAGTCGGAGACGTTCAGACCAACAAGGGATGTGACTGTCGTGTTTGACTGGAGCGCTGGGCCGAGGGAGATGCAGCTAGGTGTCACGTTTGTTTTTAAGTTGCAGGTTTGTCACACGCTGCTTCTCTGAGCGTCAGCTGACATGACTGAACGTAGCCGTTTTATTTAGTTTCGCCACGTTTCCTCACAAGGGGAAATGTTTTATTGATCTCAAACCAGTGAAAGCACAAACAGTATATTGAGTTATTCCACCAAGAGTCCATTCACAACCTTTTGGCCATTTTACATTTTATGGTCTGTGCATTTGTTTTGTTTGGATTTCTCCTTCCATTAGAATTCCAGGAATGTTATGCTTGTACACTTTAAATTTGTCTTGGGCTCCATCTTGTGGACGTTGATGATCACTACACCAGATTCCACAGATATTTCCCCAAACGTTGTCTTGTGTATTTTGGGGGACAGGTAATCACTGAAATTCAAACAGATCAAGACGAACTGCTGAAGATCTGGGAGGACTAATAGCAGGTACAACGACTTTGTGTGTGTGTTTCAGGGCGGAGGGCAGCAGTAAGATCCAGGCCCGGATTGAGCAGCAGTCGGTTCGGTCCAGCCAGCCCAGCTCTCAGTTCCGGGCCCCCACCAAGCCCGGGACTGGGGTCAAGACCTCCCCGTCTCCTTCTAAGGATGATCCCTCCCCAGAGCCTCAGCTCGACGACATCAAGAGAGGTAGGGAGTAAAGTGTCACCTGGTTTTATATACTGCATATAGTGTTTTAACAAATATGTGGATGAACGGATCAGTGGAAATGAGGATGGAAGGGATTTAATAGAAAACAAGAAAAACGTCTTCATGTTAACTCCGCACTGCCCCCTGCTGTTTGCAGAGCTGCGGGCGGAGGTGGAGGTGATAGAGCAGATGAGCAGCAGCGGCAGCAGCTCCTCTGACTCAGCCAGCGCCTCTGGGAGCGGCGACGACAGCAGCAGCGATGGCGAGCACGACGCCCCCCGGCCGCTCAGCCAGACCTCCCCCAACTGCCACCCCACGGCCAACGGAGGCGCCGACCGGCAGCAGGGCAACAACCAGCTCATGAACACACTCCGTGAGTGTCCCGTTGCATGCGATCATTTTTTTCCCCGTGCTGCTGCTAATCCGGTTCAGGGCAGCAGGAGGCTGGAGCTCATCCCAGCATGCATTTGGCAAGAGGCAGGAAAGAGCCAACACGTTCCATATATGTTGTTTAATGTTTTTTGATTTAAGCTTCTTTTAGCATTTACAGTGATTACATTCAACTTTATTCAAATATAATGTCCTATATATCCACATAGAAATAAGAAAGACTTATAACTTTAGATTTTGTCTCATACTCATCGTGTTTCGATGTTAAGAGCTAACGTAGCATGACTTTGGTGGTTTAGATTGGCCAAAACGTGAACAAACATAGGCCAAAAAAGGACTCAAGCTGAGGCCTGCGTCGCTCTGATTCCATGGCAACTGGTGTGCTTCCTGTTTGCATTACCCAAAGCATGATGGGAACAGTAGCACCAAAACTGAGGAAATGTTCAATGTATCACTGCAACGCATTGGAGTAGACAAAACCCGTGTGTGTAAAACATAAACCTTTAACAACTCAGTCAGTTTTTAATTACAGTTTTCTTATAATTGTAAGTTTGAACAACAGAATCTTGTGAAACGATGACACCATATGTCTGGATCTCCACAGGAAATGACCTTCAGCTCAGCGAGTCGGGCAGCGACAGCGATGACGACTGAGCTCTGAGCCGGTCGGCCTCCTGCGTTCTGCCTGGTCCACTTGTTCCGCTGCTGTGATAGCTGAACCCAGCTGTTTATCTTGGTTTGACCGTATTTGCTTTTAAATTTTATTTTAGGATATCCTTAAAGCTGGCCAGCCTGGAACTTTAAGAGTGTATTTTTTAATTAGATGTATATTTTGTTTTGTATTGCAAAACTGTAGAGACAGAAACTTTTACTTGAGAGGTTTGGAAGATTATATTTTAGAGTGCACATACATATTTTCTGTACTTAGAGCAGCTAGTTTTATCTACTTGTATCGTCTGTTTTTGTTGGGTTTCCTCTTTATGGCAAGACAAGGTCCCGTCGTTGATCAGGGAAGGTTGTGGGAAGACTCTCTGCGTCGACGGCACGTTTCTAATTGGTTCGCTAAGGATTAAAAAAATGCCAAATTGCACAGATGGCCTGTGCAGCCTGCGTGAGCAACAAATCAAAGAAGGATAAAAAGATCTGCTTATCTGGCGTGTTCATCAGCGTGGAGCGCAAATCAATCGTCTGTACTCTGTGCTTTACTAAACTCAGCGTTAGTTTTAAACTGTTTGCCGATTATTTTAGAAATGAATCTCACTGACTAATGTCTAGCTTATGTCAGATGGATTGTTATTGTCGACAAATCCAGTGAAAAGACCAAAACTGACAAAGTGTCAGTCAGTACTTTATATACCTACCCAGTACTTTAAATCTATAAAATATATAGTTTCATTTCAGCTCGTCACCGCAGTTTTGACTCAAATGTTACCCAACAGTGGTGCGTTTGTGGGGACTATTTTCAGCTGCGGATTAATACACATTTAGTGAGTATTTGTGGCAACAGGACTGTGTGTGTGTGTGTGTGTAATGAAGGAACACAATTTAATGTTTTTTTAAATAGTTTTTAGGACAACAATGGAGCTCTGCGGCACAGAGGAGTAAGATTTATCAGGCTTCGGACACACACACACTACTTGTTAAGCTCGATTCATTGTTGGTCTTGGTCTTTTTATGGGATTCGTTAACAATAAGAAAAATATAGAATTTTGCTAGTCTTGTTCTTTCAACAGCCATTTAATTACGGAGAACCTGCCTAAATTAACTAATGAGTTCACGATAGTTGTTTAGTGACGTAACTTTAAAGAGAATTTGATCTAGATTTGGAGCCAAGTTGCAGATGTTTATATATATAGTTATATATATATATATATATATATATATATATATATAGTTATATATAACTATATATATATATATAGTTATATATAGTTGAATGTAAGTCTAGTGTTCTTTTAGCTCTGGTTTGGTCTCCACCAACTCCCGAGAAAAATGTCAGGCTACAGTTGCTGCTGAGAGCCTGAGGAGCTCACACATACTGTACAGTCTGCTTGTAGCTGGAGAGTCAAAAACAATAAGCTAAAAGAGGCTAAAAACCCCAGTCGAGCTGCAGAGCTGGAGGTTATTGGCAGCCGTTTCAGATTACACTACACGAGTCAGTGAGTTGGTAATATGCATGTTCTCAGCTGTGTGTTGGTATCTCCCTCATTGCTTCCCTCCAGCTCTCATCCTTGTTACAATAAATCCCACTGACTTGCAGTAGATCCAGTTACAGTATCGTAGTCGGAGAATTACTGATGATATTAAACCATTAATAGTCGTTAATCAAAGTTGAACGTACGGTCTAGATTTGAGGCATGAGCTTCAATAATGGTGATTACAATCTTTCACATATCCACTTAAAAGCAACACCCAAAACCCAAATTATACAGGGTTACGCCTGGAACCGGGAAAAAGCCCCAGTTTTTGTTTTTTCAAAATGGCCACTATTCGTTTCGAGCTTGTTGTATCATAGAATGTCTCACTTCTGATCCCAGACTCTCGTACAGTACCCTTTCCACAGCACCATTCCATGCCTTACAGCAATTCAGTTTGGAAATCAAAGCCGATTGTGTCATTTTCTGAAAATGCCAAAGAGTTGAGCCGCCCCTCATTCTGTGCAGAGAGAGCAGGAACGTTCGCAGCGTGAACGGCGTCGTGCCGCTGCGTAAATGTCTTCGTGTTGCTCGTGTCCCGACACTGTGTGTGTTGAGCCAGCGATGGTTCCACGGCTCACGGAGCCACCGGTGTCCGTCAGTATCGTTTGGTGTTGGTTGTACAGTCGGTCACTGTTAATGCGACACACCAACACGCAGGCCAAAACACAAATGACGAGTTTCATTGCAAAATGCCGAGGCTTGATTTCAGTTCAGAGGGGTTTTTTTCTCGTAACAGAGCGTTTGTTTTTCTATCCTGACAAATGTAAAATTGAAGGGGACTGGCTGAAGGTTTAGGGATTTAGAAAATGGACAAATTTAAAGGGATGTCCCCTCCATATTAATTAGACGACTAATCTGTTAGACTAAAGAAATCTTTGGTTCATTTTTTTGTGAGGGAGGAGGAGGAGGAGGAGGTGTTAGTAACTTCATTTTAAAGTATGGAAAGACACATTTAGAGAATGCCACCTACATGTTTAAATACCTACTAATGGACATTTTTAAAACCCCAAAATGGTTACTGTAGCATTTTGAATATTCAGTTTTGGGCAACATTGTCGTATTGCTAAAAGTATCTGCTGTCATACAAGATGTAAATGTCGCCGTTGGCATTTTGTATCATGGCAGCGTTTCTCAGAAAGTCCTCTTTAGACGAGGTTCATCTTTCTGAGCTCGCAGAACAGAACAGAGGTGATTGTTGACCTGCCACACAGTTCTTTTAAATGTCCTGCCTCTGAACACAAAGTACCAGTTTACTGTGGAAATAAACCACAAATGAACCCCCCGGTGGCCCTTCAACTAATCCCTTTTTAACATCTACTACACTTGAAGTCAAAGTGGACGCTGCATTGTTGCCACGGAGGTCAAACGTTCCCCCTGGAATCTGTAACACACTTCTGTCGTGGAATAGAGTTTGTTGTACTTGGTGCTTTAGTTCGCCGTTGTTTTTTGTTTCAGCGCTACGTTTCCTTCGCGTGTATGTTTGTACAAATTTGAAGCGTAATAAAAGTGTGCAAATGTGTTTAAAATTGACGTTTTTTCCCCTCTTTTTCTTATGGAGTGCTGATGAACGTGGGCTGCTTGAGTGTTAAGGGGGATTGATGTTATAGCTGTGCACAGCATCATTCATCAACGTGCATCTCCTCTACATTGTAACTACACATCGGTATCGATACCACACGGGGACCGCGTGGACTGTGTTTGGTAGTTACTCCTACAAGCTTCTGATGCCGCTGATAGGGAAGACGATATGAAGCACGTTGAAGAAACACGCAGCGATTGCACGGCGACAGTATCCCAGTCAGTAAAGAGAAGAGGCAGCCTGTACGATTCTCGTTGTATTTCACAAAGGTAACGAACGTAAATGACTCTCAAAAAGAGGCAAAATGCCCCCCCCCCAAAAATAATCAAGCTATATTTCATTGCAAGCGCTCGCACAGTCAAAGAGCGACCTGCCCCCTCGCAGATGTTTAATATGGGTCATTTTTAGAGGCCTGAAAAGGTAAAAACAGTATCTCACAAGAAAGAAGCAAAAGGTAGAGAAAAGGGTGAAGTCAATCTGGGAAAGTCGTCATCAAACGAAAGGTCAAGTGCTTTGCTCAAAAGGTGCAAGGACTCCTTCAGGGCGCTCTTCTACACTCGACAAAGTAAAGACAGCAGTCAGAAATGGACTTCGATAAAAGATTATATTGCTGGTCTTAAATAATTTTACACCTTGTTTGTACACCTTCAGTTTGATATGAACCACAACAACCTGTACACGGAGCACAACACAATACAGTACTTTTTCCCTGCGATGGCACAACAACTGAGTCACATTTGGGCATTTCTCTTCAAACAGTAACACTAAAGTACACGACAAATACATAAATAGCTTTTGTTTCCCTTTAAATCATTTATAACGCAATTATATTCATGATTCTGGCTCTTGCTACGACGTGTCATTTGACCGATATATAAATTAACATCAACAACAAATAATAATAATAATAATTAGAACAATAATAATATAAAAGCTGTCTGTCTTTCATATAAATCTGGCTAGCTTACAGTATGAAATGATGGAACAGAGACCACGAGGGCAGTTTGATATGATGCGTCAGAGAGTTTCTCCGCTTTGAGTCTCCTTGTTTTAAATGCAGATGCTCAGTTTCCCACTTTCAAGTGTTTTGAGATAGAAACCTGGGCGCCGTGTTGGCTCAGACGGGAGCCCACTGGCCCAAACTGTTTCCTGAGGGTCCATGGCAGCGTGGACAAACGCTCCTCGGAGACTGTAAAATCTCCAAATGGGGGCCCTGAGTTTTCACTTTCAGTTCAGTTCTTCCTGTGCAAGACTGAAATGAGCGCCTCCGGCGGTGGTGACTGGTATTGTGACACGTACGTTGTATTACAAGAGGCGCTAGGAGGTCAGAAGCTGAGTCAGCGTCCAGTCCACTACCTGTCCCTTCAGTCCGTCACCGCAGCTTTGGTCTCTAAAGTCGCTGTAGCACTTCCTCGCGAAGACGTGGACCCTGAGAACCTCGAGACCCTGTTGTGTCCTCCCCAAACTCTTTTGGGCTCGTTTGGTCCCCCCCCCCCGTATTGTGATACTGTAAATGACTGTCCCCCGACCTAGCCTGCGCCCCTCCCACCTGGTTTCACAAGGGTCACCGTCCGGGGCAGGCTATGGGTTTGATGCAGCGTCCCTGGAACAGCACCAGGTTGGCGGGGCAGTGGCAGCCGGCCACGCAGGGCTTGTGGCACGGTCCGATCTCGTTCCAGTTGTCGCAGGTTTTGGTGCAGCCTGGGCCGCAGGTGTCGTACACGGCGCCGTGTTTACACTGAGTGGCTGTAGGCAAGAAGAAGAAGAAGATGAAGGTAAAACAATCATCCAGTCGGTCGTAATGTTGATGCAGAGCTGGTGTTCATTAGGCAAACGCAGCTTATGATGAATTAGTTTCTTGAGATGGACTGCTAGTCGTCCTGTGGTCCACAATGGCATTATAAGATGTTAAAGAGACAGTACACCATGCCAGACACAGAAATCTGCCATCGCTACACTTGAGGCCGGAGGATTGAAGGATACTTAACAGTAGATCCTACTTAAAATGAAGGGTTCATACAGCTTTTTAAGAGTCAAATTCAGGCACTTTTCAAGCACTTTCAGGGTACCTACACAAACATTTCCAGACCCGCGAAGCCTTTTCCATCATCAGAAATTAAAATGTTACTATGAACGCAACTGCTTAAAATAAAGTTGACAGAATTCCTTTACGCCCACAGCAATCAGTGTATATGGTCACTTTGTTTATTTCGCTAGCTGTTCATATCAAATTTAATTAAATGTTTTGATGTTTGATTTAATGCTTCCTGGCGTCCAGAGTCAGGGATTCAACAGAGGACTTATCCAGCTCTGAATGACGAGTGAACACAAGATAACATCTTTCCTTTTAGATCAAAATCAAGCGTTTTTCAAGCAGTATATTCGAATTCAAGCATTTTCCAAACTTTCAAGCCTTTGTACGAACCCTGTTTATAAATGAACAGTATTGTGTTTCAGAACTACAAATCATCCGGAGAGAGTGGAGCGTTCCCAGACACGTGTCTGACCAGTTTGGTGTTTAGACGATCACATGACTTCACTGTGTCTGAAACTATGCTTTAAATGATTAAATCAGTTATTGTTTTCTAGAATTTTATTCACAAGCTGGTTTTGTTGGACAGCTCAGGAAACATTTGACTGCATTTCCTGAACAGCTGCCGTGTTTTTCCAGTTTTAAAAATCAAAAGCAAACGCCAGTGGCCGCCCGGGTTGATGTCGACGTCTATTACGCAACGACAAAACTGTCAGCCATCCGTCGTGCAGTCTCCTTGGGATGGCATCTGTCCCTCGCTAATGAGAAGTCTGACTTATCTGTGGTCTGTAAGGTAACTTTAAATTCCTGTATATCTTCGTGTGTGTGTGTGTGTGTGTGAGAGAGAGACACCCTGTCTTTGGTTGCAATTGGCTCACGAGCGCTGTCACTCACCCATACAGGCGGTGTCGGGCCTCCAGAGGACGGGCGCTCCCTCCCTCTCACAGGCTCGGCTGTAGGCGATGAAGGACTCACAGTAGCAGTTTTTATGGACCGGACACTCACACATGTCCGTCACACACGACCTGCAGAGAGCAGGACGACAAGCGACGTCACTGACCTTATCAGACTTTGTGCCTCAGTCCTTTTCGGATCAGTTTGGGCTCTACACCCGTGAGGTGCCACCACTTTGGTGTGGTTCGGATACATAAGGATAGGTCAAGTCAAGTCAATTTTTTTTTATACAGCCCAAGATTAAAGATTTGCATCGACAGGCTTAAGAATCTGTACGACAGACAACCCATATCCCTACACGTTTCCTTCAGGTAAGGAAGGAAATTACAAATCATGCCAAATCCTTCACGTGATGCTGTAGTCATGGACGTAACTTTCTGATTTCAAAAGGTTTAGTTGTTTTAGTCTTAATTTGGTTTGTGTTGTAAAGACAACAATTAGAGCTCCTGCTGGGGGCTGAAATGTGTTCAGAGTGCTCAGATCATGAGTGTCTTCATTCAGAAAATCAGTAAATTTGGGTCAATAAATCATAAAAAAACAGGAGGTATCTTTGTAATAAAAGTTTTATAAAAGTGAGTGACTTTTAGCACCTTATTGGACATGGACATCTTTTGGTTTTGAACGTTTTTGGGGACTTTTGGGACATTTACTTGCACCATTACAGACAGTGAGACTCTAACCTGTAGAAAGGGGCGAAGTCAACCACTCGGTGGCACTTCTGAAACTCCCACGACTTTATCTTCTGGCACTCCCGGTGGGCGCGGAACTTGACTTTGACGCTGCCGGGGCACAGGAAGGACGTCGGGCGGCGAGGCAGAGGCTGCTGGGCGCAAACCTCATTTCCCTCGACCCGCCATGACTCGGCAAACTCGTCCACGTCGAACTTGAACTGGCCATCACCGCCCATGGTGTCGTCGCGCTTGTGCCCGTTATAGTTGCCGCAAAGGCCGCAGAGGCGTCCGCGCAGGTGGGGAGCAGCCACGACCTCCACGAAACTGTCGCCGTCCCACGTGATCTCCAGACCTGCAGGGGGAGGGAGGAATACAAAGTTTAATGTATAAGACTGATGGCTAACACTTCTCTACCCAACAAACAAACAAGCACACACAGGTAAGTGCACTTTGTGTGTTTTAAAAAGGTCAAAGATCAAGAGGTCTAAGTTGTTACGGTAGCAACGTAAGACTTTTACACACTTTTACAAGTTTCGGTCTTGACTTCAGGTTTATGATTCTGGTCTTGAACTCTTTGGTTTGGAAAATAACCTTAACTTGTTGCTTTCAACTGCACGTACTCGTCATCAAAAAGTGAATTAAAATAACCTGCTGGCCCATTTTATTAACAGCTGAGTTTGTAACGGAGTCTAGAGTGTGTGATCAGCGTAGTTACACACTTTCAATTTATTACATTTGCACATAAATTATGCGTTAAAAACTACACTAAAGTACACACTCTACACACTTCGGTGACTTGTAATAATCCAAAACATCAAAATAATATTTATATTTAAAGACATGGAGGCTGGCAATCCACTGGCCTACATAATAACACTAATAGTAGGCATCAATATATTGATTATGAGTATTCTAATTGTAGGTATTTACTTGTAAAGAAGCTGTTGGTCTGTGAGGCGTCACTAGAGAAATTAAATTGAGTGGCCTTTTGTGTGCCGACCTGCGATGGTGGTGAGTTTGAGCAGGTATCCGTCCAGGTCGATGTGCACCCCGGGGCCGTGGTAGGGCAGGGCGATGCGGGTGCCGTTCCTGCGGACCGTCAGGTGCTGGTGGAGGCTGAGGGTCAGACCTTCCAGCCTAATCTCAACAGACTGAGTCCAGGAGAAGGAACGAGTCCGCCGGGCGTCATTCTTCACCAACACCTGGCAGAGACATGACAAACACAGGTGAATTTGGGCATAAAATATATATTTTCTAATTCATGGAAAGCAATGGTCAAACAAACCCAGCGTGTAAGCAAAGAAGAGTGTTTGTGTCAAAGAAAACGCTCTCAAAAAACAAAAATTCAGTACAAAGGTAGCACTCTGACGCCTTTAGCCTAGCTTAGCACAAAGACTAAACGCAGCTTCGGTGAAGGTGCCTTTTCACAACTTATTTAGTTTTTCTTGTAGATTTAACACAAGCGAAGACAGGCCCTCCATATTGAAGCTACTGAAGTTGTTGGCTTTGCACAGTTTCCTAAATCTGAACAAAACCCAGCTGGGTTGGGAGTCACTGGATGTCATACTTTCCCCCTCCTTTAGCAGAGGCTAGCAGTTTCCCCCTGCTGAGTTTCCCCCCAGTGTTCGTGCTAAGCTAGGCTAAACACGTCCCGGAGCAATTCACACCTTTCCCTCTCATCTGGCTTTCAGCAAAACAGCAAATAAAACCGTTTGCCCAAATGTCAGTGTGTTCCTTTAAAATGTCCTAAACCTACCATGAAGCTGGAGTCCAGGTTGTTGATGTTGACGTTATTTCCCGGTCCTCCAGAGGGGGCGACGCCACAATCTCGAGTCAGCATGTACTGACAGGTTCCCTGAAAGTTGAAGGTCCTGCCATCGAAGGTGTTGTAGTGAGGGTCGCCAAAGACTGTGCACACACCTGGCTCTGCAGAGGCACGGCAGCAAAGACAAAGAGGATTAAAGATGCGAGAAAGAACGAGCAAATAAGTTCTGGCAAAATAGCTGCTGTTTGAACTCTGTTGGCCTAAAAGCAGTGGGACACCAGGTTTCCCAGCATAGCAAGAGACAACCCAAAATGCAAGGGAGTACAAGGGATACGTGTTGATGCCCGACAGCCAGCAGCAAAAAGGATAATTAATGATAAATTAAATGCGAGGCTCTAATCTGACGCACTCTGAAGTCAGACCAGGATCTGCGGTGTGGGAAAATGTCACCAGCCGAACTGAGCTCCACACTATGAAGAAGTGAGGTTTATGGAGTCTTTGTAGTCCTGAAATGGTACATTTACAGCCACTTTTGTTGACTTTTGCTGCAGGTTGCAGCCAAAAAACCCAAAGCAAAATGACCCGAGGGCAAACCACAGTCTGGACTGAGGTTCATGGGAAATGCTCAGCTGAGGCTACAGAAGCCGGACTGGATTTGTTTTCAGTGCCTTTCCAAAAGGACGGTTCATAGGTTTGACTTTATTTTGATTACTAAACATCGCTCAATACGAATGATTATCTAATTTCATATAATAGCTGCATCAAAACACAGACGTGCACCAATACATTTAAGATATTTTAAGACCGTTCATTGATTAGTGAAGGGCGACTCTGGAGGGCTGAGGAGGACTTACTCACTTTCAGTGCAAACTGGACAGCAGCCGGTTCTGTTCAGGATCTTATTCTGCAAGAGAGGCGAAGGAGAGACGACGTTAGATGCTGTCGGAGAATGCAGACTGATGGTGAGCAGCACTGCAGGCACAGGCCAGGAGGAAAAGACCGGAATAACCTTAAAGGAACCTGAGATGGATGATGTTTATATATTCACACAATACATCTGTACAATACATCTACACCTGTCAGCAGACAGCAGCATATAATTAATATAATTAAATTAATATTCCATTGACTTTGACGTCCACAAAGTAATGAAATGATCATGAAGGACTACACTGTAAGTACTCTGAGGAAACCGCGTCACTCGGGGGCGCACAAGCAGAGTGACTAAGTATCAAGTAATTAGTAATAAGAGCTAATCAGGAGCGACTCGTGAAGAAAGTGCCCGTTATTCAGATTAACGGAAACCAATCCACTCATTCCTCAGCAACTACTCACATGTTGGTGTACGGTGCTGTAAAGTCTCTCCGTGTCTGTTTCTGTTTCTCTGTCTCTCTCTCTCTTCGTGTCTTCCTATCTGTGTCTCTCTCATTGTATGTCACATATCGAAATTAAAGCTAAACAGAAAGCTAATGGGACTTGCCAACTTACAAACCTACAGTTCATACTCGGTCGGGTTTGAGTTTGCTGACAGACATCAGCACGTGACAGGAAACGAGACACAAACAACAACAACAACAACAACAACTCCAAATCTGGCCGACGACCACCTAGAGGTCAGCCAGATGTTTGGAGACAAACAGGTAAACAAACAGCTAAACCTGTCGGGGATGAAAACAGGGGCAGCAAAGGTGACCGTTCTGTTTCCACGCTGTCAGTCAAACAGACGGCGCAGAAATGAAGTGAAAAGTTCACAGTCAAACCAGGACGAGCACAAAGGCACGACGACACACCAACTCTGTCTGTGTAACAGGAAACTGTGTGTGTGTGTGTGTGTGTGTGTGTGTGCACACAGAATGTTTTGACTTCCATCGGAGGTGCAGATCAGAGGACTCTTAGTTTTTGTTGCCTCAGGGAAGCTCTTCATTCGTGCAAACACACACTTTGTTTCCCCCGTGTGTCTCTCTCCCTCACACACACACACACACACACACTCAATACACACTTCAGAGTCCTAACCTCTGCACAAAGGGCGCCCTCTCTCTTTGAAGAGGGCTGTCTTTTGACAAACCGAGGACACACACACACAGTGACACAGTGAGATTAGTTTCCAGGGGCCTAAATATAGGGAACCTCTTCCTCGCTGTCACTCAAACGTCACGCAGACAAAAGGCTGCTGGGAGACACACTGTCGCCGCTGGGACGCTGCACGCTGCCGACCTGCCGCCGACCGCAGGATGACGCCATGGGAGAGTGTGTGTGTGCACGTTTGGAGGGTCCAGCTGGGCTGCGGCGACCTCTGTGCGAGAGATGAACCACACGCACGACGACTTGTGTGTGAGGGTGTATGCTACGAGCCGGCTAGCGTTATTAAATAGCTTCACTATCACGTGTTTGTTTTTTGCCAGCAGCAGTCAAGTACACAATGCAAGTAATGAAAGCAGCTCAGTCTCCAGGAATTACGGCCGTCCTGGTCCCTTTTCAGTCACATGATGTGCAACCAGTGCCGCCAGTCAGTGCCCTTGGAGGAGAGAGTGGGAGGGAGGCGTTTTATAATATCTAAGCACCACAACAGTCTCCCTAACAGGGAAAATATCATTCTGAAAATATATATTATAGTTTTTGAATGAATCTGCCAATCAAGTCACATTTTTATTTTTGAATAAAATATTAGTTTTCTATGAACATATTTGGAGGACTGCGTTCCCTCTTAAATAACCTACATTTAAACAAAGGGACTGTAAGAGGAACACGGAGCAAGTGACGTTAGTAGTTTTACATTAGAGGATATGGTGAGTAAAGTTCAGAGATCAGTGGGGTGTTTATTTGTTTCTTAGGTGAAACGGTTTGAGTCTGAATGAAACGGTTATGGTTATAAATCAGAGGAGAGTTGCTGTTTCGAGGCGTCACGCAGGTGAAGTGAAGGTGGTGGCATTAGTCACAGCTGTGAAGTGGCAGACAGCGAGAGGAAAACCTCTGCAGTGACAGAGACAGAGCTGGTGGCTGTTGATAAAAGCCCAAATCCTGGTTTTTTTACATCCAGATTGTATCCGACACACGAAATGCAATTTTTTCCAACTTGACAGTGCGATTGTTTGTGTACGTAGTTACTGACGCCTACGTCGTTACCACAGCAACCCATGCAGATAGGCTGGTGATGTCCGGATGCACAAATGCGACCTGATCACTTGCCAGTAACAGAGTGGACGGTCTGTCTTAAAGATCTGATGTGAGAAATGAATCTGATGTCCCTGCAGGCTGAATATATTTGACACCATGATGATTGGCTGATGGGGCTGTCACTCACCGAGGGGCAGCTGCTGATTGGTACACACTGCTTGGGCCGACACTCGATGCATCCCTTAACGCAGGCGCAGAGAGTGCAGTTAACTGATGACCACATGTCTCCTTCCTACAGGACAGAAGAGACACACCAGGATCAGAAAGCATCCAGACACGAACACACCCAACCACCATCCACCTGTCTGTCTGCCCATCCATCCATCACCCAACCACCATCCACCTGTCTGCCTGCCCATCCTTCCATCACCCAACCACCATCCACCTGTCTGTCTGCCCATCCATCCATCACCCAACCACCATCCACCTGTCTATCTGCCCATCCATCCATCACCCAACCACCATCCACCTGTCTGCCTGCCCATCCATCCATCACCCAACCACCATCCACCTGTCTGTCTGCCCATCCATCCATCACCCAACCACCATCCACCTGTCGTCTACCAGCCATCATTCTTCTCTTGGCCTGTCCCTCCACCCCTCCAGTATCCACCGTGCTCTCTCACCCTGTAGATCTTGTTCCGGACTCTGCAGTACTTCACCTCCTCCACCTTCACGTAAGACAAGCACTCCTGGCAGCACTGGTCGCCGTGGAAACCCCCCGGGCGAGAGCACCGCCTCTTGCACACCACCGTGGAATCCTAGGAAGAAGAACGAAAGGAGAATCAGATTCACCGAAGTGATGAGGCGATTTCCACAGCGAAGCTTGTGTCTCCAGTGGGGCTGTGGAGATACAGTGCAGATCCAATGGATGGGAAGAGATCAGGGTGTAGGGTGGCAGAGGAGGAGCATTAGACATCCAGACCGGTACCTTGCAGGTGCAGGTGGTGCAGTTGTCGTGTGTGAAGGATGTGCCATTCTCGTAAACTTCGCTGTGGAACAGACAGCTTCCTAAAGACAGATCAAACACCTTCCTCTGACCTGGAGGAGGAGGAGGAGGAGAGAGTCAAAGATAAGAAACAGGGAGACACAATAACTCGTTGACGGTTTGTGGGTCACTTAGCTGGAGCGAGTTATTTGCTTACACCCTTGGTCATTCAACGGTGCATTGGGTGCAAGTCAATGTGAAGTGAACGGATGAGGACAGATGCAGGTTTTCATTTCAACCAGCCACCACAGAAGCTTAGAGACCTGCGTAACATACAACCCTTAAGGAGTTAAAAGTAATAAATATATTATCCTTTGTCCTTCTCTAAGAGGGTTATGGTGCATTTGTTCCATGACCTCCTCTAGTGCTCTACACCACACTTACTGACTCTTCATCGGTGCACAATGGTTCAACCTACAGATGGAAATTGCAGTTGGGAAATGTGACATTTTCCTCCAACCGTCAGTAAACCCACCACTTGGTGAGGGGTGTCATGTGGACAAGTTTAAAAGTTTTAGTTTATTTGTCGCAAGCAGGAAACGAGAAGCAAAAATGCCAACAATGCTACGGCCTCCACGCAGGCGACGGGTCAGAAAGGTGGTGTTTACCGAGACATCTGGGACAGCACTGTCCAGGTGAGGCGTGGCTGAGGTGGGCGGGGCAGGAAAGGACAGGGCACACCTCCCTCATGCAGAGAGTCCGCCCTCCCTGGAACAAGGACAACAAAAACAAAACGTCATACTCGTGTTATCACCAAAAACACGATTGGAACTAGTTTCCCTTTAAATTTAACACATGGCACCTTTCTGGCTCACGTGAAACTAACGAGCCCTAAAGAAATGATTTTATTTCTACTTTAATTCAACTAACGTACCTGGGTGACATGCACACAGTAAAAATAAAATATAATGCACAATATTGCTGTTACACTTCTGTAGGTGTGTGTGTGTGTGTGTGTGTGTGTGTGTGTGTGTGTGTGTGTGTGTGCATGCACTCACAGTGCAGGTGCATTTGATGCAGGGTTTGCCCTCCGGACTGAACTCCTCCTTCTCTTTGTACAGGCGACCCTCAAAGATACAACCTGCACCAAGAGAAGTCACACACAACATTTTAAAACACATCCCTGACATGTTCAGCTCCACCCCCCGGGGCTCGCATCCAGAGCAGGTTTAAAAAGGGCTTTTTGAAGTATTTTGTTCCAAAAATATCCTGTGTTGGCAAGTAAGCTGGTTAATAAAATGACAACAATTACAGACCGAATGCTCTAAATTCTGTTTGGATACATTTGTTTCTGTAGTTTGTTTTATTTCACATTTCATAATGATTTTCATCTCATCGTCTGCGTCTAAAGGGTAATTAAAAAACGCTAAAATAGACAAAGTAATGACACTTTTAGTTGAGGCGAGACGTCAGCCAGGTCTTTCTTTTTTACGTGTGATCTTCCAAGTCAAATCGATAAACGCATGGTGAAAACATTGACAATCTTCAGGGTTTCCCATGAATTCATGTCGCGAATTTAATTCAAAATACCATCGTCCAGGTCGCTAAAAACATTCAAACATCATACCTTTTCAAACACTTTGAGATAAAAATGCAAACCTTCTACATTTTGACAAATGGATGGAGCTGGTACTCACTGGGGCAGGTGGGGCAGCACTTCTTGGGGTGGATTTTGGGGTTCATGCAGTGGACGACGCACTGTGCCTCCGCCTCAGTGATGACACCTTCCTGTCACAACCAGGAGGAAAATCAGTTCTTCAGTTCGTACACTTTGTTCTGATTCACGCCTCTCGCGTGTCCTTCCTCCACCTGCTTTCTGTCCGTTCATTTTTTTTGCTGCTGCCGTTCTCGTCTTCCTTCCTTCTTTTCTTGCTCCTCCATCTCGCTTTCATTTCCACCTGTCCAACGTCCTCACTTCATCTTTCCTACTGCTCCTCGCTGTATTTTTAATGTTTCTTACCTCCTTAACTCCTTCCTTCCATTCCTCATTCCCTCCTTGCTTCAATGTTCCTTTTCTTTTTTCAGACTATCCCTCCTTTTCACCTGTTCCTTAACGCTCCCATAACCCTTTCTTCTTACATTCCTTTTTCCACTTGTGATTTCCTTCCCTTACTCCTTAACTCAGCCCCCTTCTTTGCTTCCTTCTTTCATTCCTTCCATCTCTTTCTTCCTCCCCGTTACCTTTTGTTCCTACTTCCTTCCACCTCCCCCACACCTCTGTCCTTCTCTTCCTCTCCTCCCTGTGTATCTCCACCCTCCTCCAACAGCAGCATGTTTGTGTTGTTTCAGATCTGAGGTCAGAGGTTTCCACGTGACGCCGGAGCTGAAACAACACCGTCTGCTCGCTCCACCTCCACCTCCACCTGCTGACACACACACACCTGACAGCGCCTGGTTATGCAGGGTTTAGTGGCGCTGGTCCACGACACTGAGCTGTTATACGATCGCCCATCCAACATGCAACCTGAGAGAGAGAGAGAGAGAGAGAGAGAGAGAGACAGTTAATTTTCATACAGAACTGCACTGCTGTCTGTTTCTGACTCACTTTACGCAAGTTACTTTGTTACGTCTTGATTTTATTTGTTCAGGCGACATGTTTTTATGCCAACACTTTATTAACCTGACAACTCACATTCAGCAGAGAGCGACAGAAAGCAGTGATATTTCATGTAGAGGTACAACAGTGTGTAATAAAAACATTAGGTGCACATATTTATTCCGTTTCCGTTAGCTTTACATGTCACCACATCCTACGACTGTCTGCTCTTATCTTTTGTTTCAAATCACAATTCAGTTCGCAGACCTGAAATGTAAAATAAACCAAACGGTGTAGCAGCAGTAATTGCTTTTGTTGGCCACTTGGCATACTGTACGTCCAGGGAACAGTTACTGATTTACACATCCAGCAGTCACGGAGCAACATTAGCCTTCATTTCGGAGTCGTGTTTCTGTCCACCTGATGAATATAAGTCCAATATTCCTTCTTATTTTATCCATGTTTCAGTCTCGACCAACTCCCGAGTAAAACATCTGGCTCTTTAGCCGCTTTCTTTCCTTTCTATTAAAGCTATTACAGTTGTTTTTTTTGGCTGCCTGTTTCATCTGGAAATGTCACGAGCAAAATTAAACAGCAAAACCAAAACTATGAGCTGAAAGAGTCTGAAGCTCTATGTTGGGCTGAGGGGAACTGCAGGATGCCCTTTCACATACCACTGTTATTTGATCCATCGTTAATGTTTAAATATTGATTAGTGCAGCTTTAAACTTTCTGAAGTGCGTCACAATGTTACAGAATAACTAACGGGGTCTCAGAACTGTCTTTTGGGGCAAGTCAGACTCAAATCAACTTTGTCCTTTCAAAGCTGAGATCCTTTATAATTCAAGGCTTTGCAAGGCTTGTTCCAGGATTGTTGAAGCTGGAGATATGAAGGAGTCCAGAACTAAGTCAGACTCAATTCCAAATCTCAAGCCTAAACAGCTCTGTGGGGGGGGGGGGGGGACATACTGTCTCTTTGTGGTTTCAAAACTGTAAATGTACATTTTATTAACTTTGGTCAACACACACACACACAAGCAGCTGCTCAGCAACTCCACAGGCGCTGACCCGTCCACTCAGTCAGCACTAAATGAATAGCCTATTCATTACATGCCATTTACAGTAAGTGGCCTCAGATCAATGTTTAACTTTCCATACAATGAAACCTGATCACAGCCATTGATCTGCTTTCCTCAGTGTAAACCGAACCCTCCGATACTGAATCAGTGCGGCGGAGGACATGAGGTATCTCAGAGTCTCGCATCCCGTTCATCCTCACTAACGCAGGTTGGTTCATTGCCGTTAATTTAGGTGAGTGCACATTTTTGGAACGTTGTAATGATTCTTTAAACTCTCTGATTCTTGAGGTTATATATAATATATATATATTTTTTTTATATCATCAATTTTCAATACACCTCAAGCCAAGTGTAACTCCTACATAACGTAAACCCGTTAATTTGGGCAGTTTTAAAGTCAATTGTTCCCAATAAAGTGATCCAGTCTGGCTGCGAGTCTCCTTTAACTGCGTGCATGATTTCATAAAAGTGGAGAAAACAGCAAATATGACATGCAGGAGTCGGGGTGTTTCCCCCGCAACAAAGACGCAGCGGGGTCCTAAATTTGGTCACCGCGGCCACAAGTCAGCCGCACAATAGAAAACTAACAAGGGGTTGTCGTGGCGACGAGGGGCCTGAGGTCGTTCCATCAGCTCTTAACGAAGTGCCGCGTCGTTAAAAAAAACCCCCAGTCGAACTGCAAACAAACGGGCCGCACCCCTGCTGACAGCTGGGGGGCGTGTGTGTGTTATATAACCATATAGCTCCATAAGCACCAAAGGAGCAGGAACAACATTTTCAGTGGCTCCTGACGTTGTTAAAAAACCCTCCCAGACCCACACAGACAAAGAAACGCCAGGATGTAGTTTAGAGCTCATTCCTTCAGTCAGTATCAGGTGCTCATCACGTGATTCAGGGGACCATATTAAAAAGACCATATTAAAAAATATCTTATCGCAATCTCGGGAATTTCTTTATTTGTCTTTAGGTGTTTTGGAACTCCACGTGGACTTTGGCTCTAAAAGGGTTCATGAGTGAAGCAAATGCTGCCGAACGCTCTGAAACTGCTCAAAACCTGTCAGGACGTCAAACCACACGCCAACAACAGACAACTACAAACATCATTTCATATTCAAACATTTTTTCAACCACAAGCCACAATCTAAAAGGCCTCCCCTTCCTCTCTTGTGTTGCTATTTTGAAAGTATTAAAAAGGGCCGTGCTAATAATCAGGGCTATATATCTTTATGTCTAAATTACATTATTGTTATTGGATTACACTGGTCAAGATTTGAGGGGTTTGCAAATAGATGTTCATACCATATGGAAATGAATAGAAAGTAGTAGCTTGAAAGATGCCTCGGTTCAGTTTCATGACGTCGTAATGTGTAGGTTGGGGAGTCGGGGTCCCCAGAAGTATAGACAAATATACATAAACCTGCACGCGCGGAGCCTGTGTGAGCAGAGGAGGAGGATGAGGAGATCTAAGAGATGAAGGTACACCGAGGAGTTTCTGGCTCATAAAAGCAACTGTATTTCTGTGGCCTGTAAACCCAGTGGTGAACCCCTGCAGCAGCCATGCTGTCTCCACACACTGCAGCGTGTGTGTGTGTGTGTGTGTGTGTGTGTGTGTGTGTGTGTGTGTGTGTGTGTGTGTGTGTGTAAGAGAGAGAGAGAGAGAGAGAGAGAATGTCTATACATGAGGAAAATAATACAGCTTTACTCCCACGGGTCATATATAGGCCTGGCGGTTTAGGTACTGCACATAAAAGGTTGCCTGTGTGTGTGTGTGTGTGTGTGTGTGTGTGTGTGTGTGTGTGTGGAGAGAGA
>JAVQJF010057815.1:0-16530 GCA_036023855.1 Gadopsis marmoratus
TTAAAATCTTTCTTTAATCTGATAAAATGCACAGTTGGACCTTTTGGGAAAAAGTACAAGGCTGACATCTTCTCAGTCACCAGCTCTATAGGCAGCAGTATGTAACTTTTAAAAATGAATCCACCATCTTTTATTAATCTTTGCCCATCGGAGTCACTAAGCACCTTATTTCACAACTTAAGAATCACACACATTCAAATGACGGCACCTCGAGGTGAGCATCATGTTTTCTTAATGGTTGCACAGAAAAACACTGGGGGAAAGCATAGTTGGCCTGGCCTCCCTTCGTTGTCCACAAATCTGGAAAAGCTCAGATTTCAAGATTAAGCTGTGGTGATGTGTGTGCATTTTATACACTCTGATGAATTTTCAGTCCAGTTATCCCAAAACCTGTGTTGTTGCACAAGGTCAACCAGGGAGATAAATCTGTTAATGGTTTGGTGAACTTGCAGCTGTTTTTCACTCATTTGGAAAACACCATTTCTCTCACAACAGCTGTCTGATTCAACATTCAAAATGTCAAATGCGTCGTACAATTACAGAGTAAGAGTGAACATTGTCTCCACAATTGAATAATTTATAATAGATTGTACTGCCTGCCCTGTAGGATTCAGATTGCACAGCAGCATACGTATATCCCACCGGTCTACATGTGTGGACAAACAGGAGTTTGGTAATGGTAATATGCAGTGTGATGAGTTGCGATTCAACTGAAAATGTTTACTTGCTTGGATTGGTCCCAAGCTGATTTGGAGCGTAGGCAGCAGGTCTCTCATTTCCCTGTTAATTAAGTCATTTGGTTCATGAGGGGAAGCCAAAACACAAGTCTCCATTAAGTAGAGGATGTGTTAAAACATGGCCGAGGATATCTAATTATATACATTTTCTTTCCCGCAACCTTTCATCCAAAAAAAAGTTCTCTTTTCAGGGAAATGGGAGATAATAATTAACTGTAACTCTACCAGCTTCCTGCCACATGGGAGCCTTTTGTTGAAGATGCGCTCTGTGATGTTTGGGCTGTGTGAATGTGGGACCTCGAGATACTATTTTGTGGCATTGATGATAAAAACACTAGGCAGACGGTGTTGAGCACACAGTTATGGATTTTTCTTTGTTGTAAGGGGGTTGTTACATGAGATGACTGACCTGGGTACAGTGTAGCATATAAGAGTGGCTATTTTTAGCTCCACTAACTGAAGCAAATTCATATGATGATGTCAGACTTTCTATCTATCTATCTATTTCATCTGTCTGTCTGTCTGTCCCATTTTACATATAAAACAAACGGCCAGCTTATAAAATATGTTATAAAAATAAATATTAAATATTAAAAAATTGTTATAAATTAAACTACCCAACTGTGTATAAAGCAGTTATTTAGTTATTATCTCCAACCTAACCTGCTAAGATATTACAATACTGCTTTTCTTGTAACACATCAGTATATAATATAATACACCGTATTATAGGAGTTACAGTATTATAGTCTAGTATTATAACACTGTTATAGGGGCCATTCTGTGGCTCAATGAGTGTTTTTTACTTTTAAAACTTGCTGCTAATGCTTTTCTATCTCTAGTTAGTGAGCATTTTTATAGTGAAGTGTTGTTACTTTTACCTAAAAGATCTCTACATCTTTCACCACTGTCTATCTATGTCTCTATCTATCTGTCTGACAGCCATGACAGTGAACACAAGTTGTCCAATCCTTTGCTGTCAAATCCCTCAGTTCTGGGAGGCACCATTTCTCCTGCAAATTGTTTACTTACGTCAACAACTGAGTAAGAGGCTGAGCCCACTCACATCACAGCCACCCTCTTTCTCTTTTCTGAGCTCATACAGAATAGCCCCACTGACTCCCAACTGCTATTTTTTGAACTGTGTTTATTTCATTATTACGTTATCGCACCACCTAATCTCTCCCAAGGACAAACGCAGAAGCAGAGTGGAAATGACTAGACATTTTCCCCTACAGCAGATCTCTCTTCTTTTTATGCAAACTAGACTTGAGTGAATTCAAACCCTGATCTTGCTGTTGTTACCAAACCTAAGCTACAGGGGCTTGTTATATTATCGAGCTACATAGATAACACGCTCTACCTACCTGGCAGAACTGATTAGAGAAAGCCTTCATTTTCCATGTCAGGGATCTCTCTATAGTTCTGGCCCCACACCAACAACAAACAGACGTCACAGACCTCGGCACAACCTATCCTCCATAGCTCTGATTAGCTTTCATCAACAAACAGACTCATCAGACTCATTCCAAATCTGTCCATCCAGATGGCACAAAGACAGGAGGAGATGGCAAGAAAAGACAGTGAAGAGAAGTGGGGATGAATGAGGCTGAGGATGCCAAGTGCTTTGTGGAAGTTGCTTTCTTTCTTGGTGAGGTTTGCCAGAATGAAAAGGAAACAGTAGAGAAATCCTTGCTTCTAGCCATCCATTGCATTTGTTATGGCATTATTATTATTATTATTGTTTGCATATTACAAACCTGAAAAGTGAGGCAGATGACCGTAGAGCCAGTCAGGTTATTCCGTGAGAGAGACAAATGTCTGGTTATTTTCAACCCAATACTGTTAATTTTGCAAATCAAGGAATGACAGAAGTCGCAAAATATTTTAATAGCATCAAATGTGATCTGTTTTACCATTTACTAACCAACAAATTGAATTGCAAATTGGAAATTGATGATGAATCAACGTGTTCAAGCCCATTATATGTAGAAGGATGTTGAATGCTTAAAAGCTAAAATTGAGAAGTCAGGAGCAGGACAGCACTCCAATTAAATTGCAAATTGTACAGATGTTTATCACAGACGTCCTTCCTCAGCATGCAAAATGGAACCAGTGTGAAACATGGATAACAATCATAGAAATACAAGAAAGATTGTGAAATTGTAGGCTTTTTATAATGCATTTCCATACAGGTTACAAACAAGGGAAAAACCTAAATAAATGAAAGTAGAAGACAGTGAAGATGCTTCCGTTCAGGTGGGAGGAAGTTTCCTGTAGTGCTTTTGGTCCACTTGTCCCATTAGATGGAAGAGTAACTGCAAATCAATACAAAGTTAATCTGAGTCATCCCTTTGATTCTATGATGAAAGATCTCTATCCTGATGGGAGTGGTCACCTTCAGGATGATGATGACACCACTCAAAGGGAACGAGACGTCACTGAATGCTTTCATGAGCATGAAAATGATATAAATCCTGTTTTATAGCATTCACAGTCGCCAGAGCTCAACCCAACTGAACGCAGATGGGACATTTTAGACCACCGGGTTAGACAGCTCTCTCCACCACCATCATCAAACTCCAAGTGAGGGCATATGTTTTGGAAGAAAGCTGTTCATCCCTCCAGTAGAGTTCACAGACTTTATTCCAAGAAGCTGGTGGCTCGTGGTGAAATGACTCCTTAAGGCTCGAAATTAACTTATTTGTAAGACGTGTCGTCCGACCACATTGGAACACACTTGAAGGCGGGGTGAAAAGCCTGCTGTTGCAGAAAGAGGGGAGATGCAATAATCATTTGAAAATGGGGAAGGTATTCATAGTGTTGCTTGTTTTAGCGTATGAAAAGTGGCAGAAATAGTTTGGTATAGAATGAAAACGTCCGCTTTAGACTTTCTCACCTGCCCACAGCCACCCAATCAAGTGCTTGTGAATGTCAAACTATCGGTTTTGTAAAGTTATGATGGAAAGCTGTGGGTTGAGGGACCTTAGTGATGCCTTTTCTACAACGCCTTTTGTTTAATTTGTCACCCATCAATAGATTGGTTATAAAGTAATGAAGTGTGTGTGTGTGGTAGGCATCATAATTCTTGTTTCAAATAGTGTATTAGTCCTAAAATTGTCCAGTTCAGTCTTATTTTCTGGAAAAGATTATCACTAACCAAAGCAAGAAGCAAGAGAAATGAAAGCAATGTCACCAATCTCAGAAGTCATCATGACACCAAGTCTGGCCCTGGTCCACTCACAATGAAGGCACGAATTTGGACACAGACAAAATTGTATCCAAGGGTATTTTTAGGATGACCACTAAAAGACTTTTGTCAGATGTAACACCTTCTATATGTCTAAAGCCAGTATTTAATCTAATGTCAATAGTTCATCTACATATTAGGCCTTTGGATGTGTCTGTTCTGTTCTGTGGCATCTAATTTTCATACATTTAGGTTAAGTCCCAAAACATGCATTAAACATAAACACGCCTACAGTATATGATGAAAATGCATCTTACTTTTTAAAAAATGTATTAATAATAATAATAGAATTGTCCTGCGTAGACTGGTGATGATTTGTCCTTGTGACAAATTGGGCAGCAAGGAAATGTTCATGGAGCTGTGTGAGAGCTAAGTCCTATATCATGAGCTGATGGGGCCTCAGAGAGCTCAGCCTTTCCTTGTCAGGTAGTGAAAGACTAGCACGGGCATTTTCAGTACACTGAGATTAAATGTCCGAGCCCTCCAACCTTCTCTCATATCATCCTCTTGATGGAACGTAATAACATTTGCCCTTTTATATACGCTGATGCTCCTCAAAATCTGTAAGAAGACAAATATGCTGTAATGTATATTTCCAGTCCTATTTTTGTGAGATCTTGCTGCAAAATTGTAAATGATACAATCTGTTAAAGTGCTACCACTTTGTCAAAGGAAGGCTTAATTCCCATAAGGTCTACCTTTGCTTCAATCACACACACACAGTGAATTAATATAGGAAATATTACATTATGTTTAAATATAGCAGATAAATGCATGTGAGCATTCAAAATCAAATTCAGTGTGTTCCCTCTCAGCTGGACAGGACAGAAGTGATCAAGAGCAACTTGCACCCGGTCTTTGCCAAGGTTTTCTCATGGGACTACTACTTTGAGGAGGTTCAGAAGCTGCGATTTGAAGTCTATGACATCCATGGCACTCACAGCATCGGGACCCGCGATGATGACTTCCTGGGTGGGGTGGAGTGCACTCTTGGCCAGGTAGGCAGATGCTACTTGTCTTACTAACCCATTTTGTTGATGTGTATTAGTTGTGTATTCCAAAATACACCAATTTATGATAGGCTGAATTCAAGTTCTGTATGTTTAAGTGCCCTAAAAATGGTGATTTGCATTAAAGACTTAAAACATGGTGGTAAATATACTTGATCTATATTTGCCACAAAGAGTGTCAGAGTAAGCGATGGATACTCATCGCTGGTGCTGATGCCTCAGATCTCTGTATACTGCTCTTTACTGCTAAGGCCAACATTATGTTTATCTTGCTCTTTGCAGATCGTGGCCCAAAAGAAGATGGTGAAGCCTTTGTTGCTGAAGTATGGGAAATATGCCGGCAAATCTACCATCACGGTATGTTTCTTGCATAATGCTTATGACCTTACTGCTCTGGTGAATGAAACTGTAGGCTGTCAGTGAGTTAGTAACTAATGGCCAGTGAGGGATACACAAAATAATGGACGGCAAATTGATGGGTAGTAACAGTAGGATTTCTGCATTCTTTGACCTTTTTTTTTCCACTCCCACATCTGTTCACTCTCAGGCACCATAATAGACTTACATTCTGTTGATGTTGTACTTTGCATACCTGAGATTTTCTTTATTTGATTGTAAAACATCAGCTTACCTCCTGTAGCTCTTATCTTGTACACCATTTTCAAATGCTTTTTAAGATAAAGTTGAAGACAGCACTTACGGAATAGCTTTGTGTTACTGCTTTACATTGCTGTTTGTTATTTTATTAGTGATACTTGTTAAAAGTATGCATCCTCTCTGAGGATTTTGAATATGCTGTGTGTCCATTTCTCACCATTTCCTGCTAAGCATGCCGATACACACAGGGAGGCAAACAAATTCAGAAGAAATGATGCGTGTATAAGAAATCCCATGTGTCGGATGTGGTAGAGAGGAGTTGTTTGTTCATTAACCACCATCTTACAGTTAACAGGCCAAGTGTTGGTAGCATGTAAAAAAGCAAGATGAGGTAGGTTGTGCAGTGTTCCACTCTGGTCTGTAGAGTAATGGTTTTACCTGGTTTGGGAATACGCATGAGAGGCAGACTAGCTGCTGTGAGGCCTACTGTTGTCTGTTTAACCATTTATGAACAGGGTGTGCACTTGCATACATAAAAACTGTACAATATATTGTGACAGGTGGCACTATTATCGACAATATTGGATTGTCTTATACACTACAGATGTTCCTGTTTTTGTGCCCATTCCTTGTATATTTGGTATTAATGAAAGTATAAACTGCCATTTAATCTCCCATTTGTCTCATATGAGCAGGAAGCTTTTCTCTCATCTATTCTCCTCACTCTCTGCACACACAGAGAGGACCTGGTCTGAGATTTGGACCCAGGATACCTGTACTGTGAAGGGAAAGTTAAAGACAAACTCATCCATTTTAAATCTCAGTCATTTCATCTCTTGCCAGAGTTAGACTTTATTTAAACCAGAACCAAAAGCAAAGACCTTTTGAAGGTCTCCAGGATAACTGTGAGAATCCACACTGGGGGAATTTTTTGACCATTTCAACTATGCAGATACAGAGAACTCAGTGCACCATCATAATATTAAACCCTTATCCAACATGTAGTTGCTGCCCACACATGTTGACACTAAAATATGTCTTTGTTCATTTTAGTTGCATTTGTAATATTGTACCATTTGCTCCTGTTTGCGCATTGCTTGTGCTTACTATACCCTTATAGAATGTGTGTATATATTTAAGATGTTATTAAGATGTTTTTAAAATGAAATTATAAGAGTTAAGAAACACACACACACACACACACACACACACACACACACACACATACTGTACATGTACATATATTTTTACTTCTATTCTTGTGAGGACTCCTATTGACATAATGCATTTTCTAAGCCCTTTGCAATAACCTTAACCTGGAGTGGTTCTACGGACAACGGAGATCAATGGAGATTTGGAATCTTTGAATTAGTCTGGGGTCACACATCAATCAATAAATATTGCAATATAAATAACTACCCATATGGATAAATTATTATTATTACCTGTCAAATGCAGCTCTTGCCTCCTTTAACATATATGAAACACATTAAAACATTCATATAATTGAAGAAAATGTGTAATAATCTCATCCTAGTGTCATGTCCCATCTGTGTGTGTGACTGTGTTTCATGGGTTTATTATTCCTAGGTCTTGTATTTCCTGCTTTTGGTCTCTTGTGTCTTGTCCTGTCTCTGCCACCCTCGTGTCTCCCTGATCGTTAAGTGTCTACACCTGTTCCCCTGTGTGCACCTGTGGTCTATCCCTTCGTTAACGTCCTGTGTATTTAAGTGTGTTCAGTTCCTCGGTTCCTCGTGGCGTCATAGTCAATGTCTGTGAAATCCATGTCGGTGTCTATGTGTTTGGATGTTCCCCCTCAGTTCCCTGGCTCACTTACCCCTTTTGTAAGTGCGTTTTCAGTTTTGCTTTGATTAAAGAACTCATGTTATCCGGCTATTTGCGTTTGGGTCCCTCCACATCTCCTTCCTCCACGACCGTGCATGACACCTAGCCTTTATTTCACTTCAGTGGAATACTTAAGGTTGGTGTGACTTATGGAACAATAAATTCAATAAGAAACATCAGCATGGGGTGACTCAAAAAGGTACACGTCAGAATAAGCAAACTTAGCATGTGACAAATTTTATGGCAAACATAACAAATTTCTCCATCCAGTTTTGAACAAATATTTCTGTATTTGAAGTAAGAGCCAAAAAATGAGTGGTTATTGTCAGCTGCCACTGAATGAACAAACTCCGTAACATTATGCATGACATAATCCTGACCTCAACCCCAGAACCTTAATATTTACTTTTAAGCAGCCCTTTGCAAAAAGTAAGAATTGGCCACAATGTGCTCGAGGTCTAAACCTCAATTGGGTCCCAACAAGGATAGAAATATAAGAGTACACACAGACAGAAAGAGACAGAAACACACACACACCTTCTGCCCAGACCTTTTATAAAGATTTTTCCATGCACTTAGTACCTGTCAGGACAAGCTGTCTGATAAAAGCACAAGTTTCCTACTTTGCCAATCATCACTGACAAGCCTGGTCAAGTCCTGGCCGTGTGCGCTCTACAGATGCATTTCTGGCAGTCAGATGTGAAGTTTCTGTCAGTTTCAAATAGAAGAATGGAGAGAGAGCAAACCTCCGTGTCCTGGTAGTGGGCCAGACAGCCTAGTGGGAGCTGCAGAGGGTGCTCGGTGATTCTTAAAAACTTTTTCTTTTTAACTGAGACACAAGTGCAAACAAGCAAAAGAAAGGCAGCCATTCAGAGAGCCAGCTGGTTACATAACTTCACGGTTGCACTGTACTGTATGTTGTAACTTTTACATCCATATAAAACGAAATGTTCAAGTTGAGACAATAACCTATAACAGCGGGGGCCTGATAGTTTGCAGCTAATGGGACTCTCTACTCTGTAGTTTTAATGGTCAGCAATCCTGTGTTAAGTAAAAGCCAGTTCACTTTGTTAACTGCTCACCACTGCTACAAAAGTGAAATATACTTTTTGGGAAAAATGGTGTATAATACAAAAAAACTGACTGTGTATTGTTTGGGTTAAGAAAGGTCTTAGATAAAGGCTTACACTTACGTTTGTGTGAAAAATCAAAGTGTAAGCCACTATAATGCCTTACCCATGGGCATTTGTTTAATTGAAAAAAGGTAACTTGTGCACATAAATTGCAAGTAAAGCATTTTGTTTTAAATGCTGGCAGATAATATACCCTTTAATTCTCTAGAGGCTTAATCTGTAACCAAATGTCATTTGTCAAAAAATGATATTTCTAGTGTGGTGTTTCAATTTCATGAGTACAAAATATTACTGACAAATCTTATTTCCTTTCAGGTGCACGCTGAGGAAATTTCTGGCAACAACGGGTATGTGGAGCTCTCCTTCTGTGCCAAGAAGCTTGATGATAAGGTGAGTGGAGCACATGGTTTTGATGGAAATACCAACACAATTCATGTTTTATTAGAAATGGTTTAGTAGACAGGGATAGTAGTAGTAATATGATAATCATAATACCTCAAAACGTACCCACAATGCACCCTGTAAAGGATTCTTCTTTCAGTAATCATCAGTAAATAACCCCATGTTACAGGAAGAGACTTAAAGGTGACAATAACACGTCTTTGTATGCACATAAGATGCACATACATAAGATGTAAAGGTACAATAATCATTTGTGAACACTCACATGTAAGTCTACTCTCACGTGTAAATTACATGGCATCACATACCTGCACATGTGAAATGTGTGTTATCACTTGTTGAGTTCATATGGTTCCACTTTAGGTCTGCATGTCACTGACCTTAGCTGCTCCTTCTCGCACAGCTCACACTGTCAAACTTTGCTGAAGGCATATTTCAATCAAAAAGGCAGCAGGAGCTTATATCCAATTACAACTATGATGATCTGAAGTCACTCCATGTTCTTAGGAGCCTCACACTCATAGGTTGTGCTTGATTCCCTGTGGTATAGGGAGAAAAAAATCTAATTATTATGTACATTTATTTTTTAAATTGCACCTGACCCTTACACAAGAGCAATGATAAAAAAATAAATTCCCTGCTGTAAAGTGCTGCTTCCCCGCCATGTGATATTTGCTTCATATATCCAGTCTGCAACTGGATGTATTGAGTTTCTGCCGGAATCCCGGAGAATCCACCTGCTGGGTTTATTTAAACTGACGTGATTGGCACTGAATTTTCTGCACATTCAAATAAATCACTGCTACGTTTTGGATGTTACAGCTGTGGGCGTATCACTTTGGAGCAATGGTGTGTAATCATGTGCCACTGAGACACACAAGTGTTCATGTTGTCACTGAACAAACATTACAGCAGCTTATTTGGCACAGCATTTTCTTCAAACATGCATTGAGAAAATGATAGACACTGACTTTATCACATGCATGGACAATTTCATTCTGGTTAGTAAAATAGCCCACCTTCAGGTGGGTGATTGCAAACATAACTTGGTCAAAATAAACTGGGAAAGCTCAGTGTCAAACATTGGTGTAAGCAGTGTTTGCTATCACTCATGCAGGCTTAGAATTTACATTTCTTGTATTAGAAGCAAGCAGATTTGATAGGAGACGTGCAGATATTTACTGTTAAACCAGCAATAATTAAATTTTTTGACACTTGAGGAAACGAAAATAGCTGTAAACACTATATTGATGTATGTTTTCCTTAAAAGATCTTATACCGAACTGATAATGTAAATAACCTGCCAGAAACCTGTTAGCAAGCAGCAGCCTATTTACACATTCAAAAGACATACAAGACCATTCATTTGGAGTCATGTTTCTAACCACCGGATTAATATAAACCTAATTTAAATTTTTTCCACTCTTTCACCCTTTTAGTTAAGTTTTGGTCTCCACCAGCTGAGAAATGCTTCAATATGTTCACCTGCTAGTCCTGACTTTATGTGTTTGACGTATGGTGAACTAAAGCAAAAATGTTTGGCCTTATAAACCAAACCCACCAGCTGACCGATGCTTAAACACTCCATCCATTCTTGATTCATTGATCAATTGTTAATAAGAAAAAATGTAATAGTGCAGCTTTAATTGGTTAATGTAAACAAAGATATTGCTTATAATGAAAATAATGGATGTCAACAGGTCAGACAGAGACTTTTGAGTTCCTGTCACATCACAAACCTGTTTAATCAATAAACATTCTGATAAAAATGTGATTTTATCAGCCATGAGGTGAATTATACACTCATATAAATTGTCTTTACAGTGCAAATTAGCTGCAACAGACCACTTGGGTGTAGCAATTTATCTAATATAGACAACAGATGATGACTGAAGCAGCAAACTGATTCTAATTAACTGCTCACCCTCAACCTGCTGCAAATATTGAAGGGTCACAGTGTAGACATCGCTGAACAGGACGATTAATGATGAGATATCGTAGACTGTGGTAATTGGTTATGATTAACATTGCTCTCATCGTTAGCCCGGGACTGAATTGTGACGTGCGTGTCTGATCAGCCCAGGCTGCTGATGTCACTGGCTAGCGGTTGCCATGACGGCAAAGAGAGGATACAGCTCTTTTTGTCCCTCAGGAGATGTATCTGACTAATGTGGTGGGAAATGTAGAATTAACTGTCTCATTCGGTGTACACAAAACCCCTCACCCACCTCCACCCCAACTGCCATGCACACTCACACACACAGTAATCATTTGTTTTCCTCCCTGAAGAATCAATTGACCTAAATAATCAGTGTTGCTCTGCTCTCACACACCTGTACTCAGGGGATGATTTAAGGCTACTGCAAATAACTGGAACAGGATGCAAAATCTGATGCATGTTTTCAATTTGGCAGGGTTTCTACTGATTATGTAAATTCTCTGCTAGTGACCTTCAAATATTGGTTGAAGAAACCAAAAAAGATATGCAAGGAAGGCTGTATGGGAGGAAATAGCAGGTCAATAAGACTATTGCCTCAAGAACAAGGTGACTGAGTGAAAACATTGTAATAAGGAAAGGCATGAGTTGGAAGTTTGTGAAATATTCTCAAATTCTCCTCTGACCGAACACCCTCTTTCTTCTCAATCTTACGTCACCACATTGATGATGTCGCCTTCAAAAGAGCCACCATGCTGCGCTGTAAATTTGATGCCTACTTCTCGCTGACCTTTAATCACAGAGACAATTACCTCTGCAATCAGCAATGATAAGTCAGTGTCAACAGCCATTTGAATACATTTCAGCTTCCTTTCATGCAAACCATCCGAACAACCCAAGATACATATTGAAATAACCCAAACACTGACTTTTTTAGTGGTTATGCTTTTTTGCAATTTTGCCTGTGTGAAGGTCATCACAACCCTGTGGTAAATGTGAACACACATTACAAATATGGGCAAAACATTATCTGACTCAATAGCTTCCAGAAGAATACTGTAAATCATATTAAATCACATCCTCAGTGTTATATGATATTGTATGCATGTCATTTATTCTGATTTGTCTCTTGTTTAATAGATCTTGATCTCAGTGAGACTTCCTGAATAAATAAAGCTAAAATTGACTCTTTTTATATAATTTTCCTTATTTGATTTACAGCAATTATGGAAAGAAATTTGGCCTAATGTTACCAGGAGAAATGCTTAGTCAATTAGACTTTCTAATCTTTCCTACAGATCAATCGTTACAGGGTCCTTTGCTAACATTAAGAGTCAGTGGGCCACTACTTCTGATATTCTGTTATCTCTGCAGGATCTCTTCAGCAAGTCAGACCCATTTTTGGAAATATACCGCATCAATGACGATGACACCGAACAGCTTGTGCACAGAACTGAGGTAAATTCATCATACTTCCTCTTCATTTTCAACAACAGCTGTCTCTGCCCCTTAACTTCACATGTAACGTGTTCCTACTGTTAACAGGTGATTAAAAACAACCTGAATCCTGTGTGGGAGCCCTTCAAAGTGTCTCTCATATCCCTGTGCAGCTGTGATGAGGAACGGAAGCTCAAGGTAAGGGACATTTACCACACCGTCCCCACCAGTAAAAACCACAGCGGTCAGTGACACAGAAACTGTACGGCCAGTTTGATTCAGCTGGAATCAGAAAACAGGGTCAAATATTGAAAATGTGTTACTTAGATATATTGACTACACTCTATAGAGACTTAAAGGGAACAGAATATTTGTGGGCTTCATTAATAAATATTGTATGTATGGCCAAACTAACAGAGAGTATTAGTTGTGAACAGCGTTGTCTGTGTGTGCCACAGTGCCTAGTGTGGGATTATGACTCGAGGGGGAAGCACGACTTCATCGGCGAGTTCTACGCCACTTTCAGGGAAATGCAGAAAATTTCCAGTGGAAATAAGGTCAGTGAACAGAGAGGCGGAGCAGAGCGGAGGAGAGACAGACGTGTAACTGTTTCACCCATTTCCAATATACCTCTCATTTTACTCTGCTGAAATCCATCACAGGTGAAACAAATGTCATGGTGCTTAAGATATAACGCAAATGTCCAAAATGCCATACGTTGCTGCTCCTGCTCTTTGTCTTCGCCTCTCTTTGCTTAAGGTGACGTGGGATTGTGTGAATCCCAAGTACAAACAGAAGAAGAGAAACTATAAAAATTCAGGAGTTGTCATCCTCAGTGACCTTAAGGTAGGAATCTTCTGCAGAAATAGAACATGTTTATCAGACTAGTTGACACTGACGGGAGCTGAACCTATTAGTGTTTTCTTTTATTTTACATGAAAAGAACACTTTAATAATGACAGCAAAATTGGACCAATATGAATTCCTTTTAGTAATAAATGCCTGTTTGCGTGTATGGTACATAGAAACGATCTTGTTATTTTCTCACTGTACATCTAAATGAGAAAATGTTTACACCAGGGGCATTTTTAGTTGCCACTGCTTTGACAGGATATATCACAACATATTTCTACCCTTATCAGTCAACAGATTTGCTGAGTTGATTCCGTATTAATGACCAGATGCTTCCGACAACATAACTGAATATATGCTCTCCCACCCAAACATCCCTTCTGAGGTTTGCCTTGAAGAAATTTTTATTTTCTTTCTTGCAGCTCCACAGAGTATACTCCTTCTTAGATTACATCATGGGAGGATGCCAGATTCACTTTACGGTAAATTCACTGTCACTGAGCTTTTAACTGCACTGGCCCCAGTTGTATAAATTACTTAATGCTGCCAAATTCTCTGCATATTAGTTATTTGTTTAATATCATCTTGCTTATAGATAAACATATGTTGGAATGATTTTTCTTTGGTGGTCCTTTAGCATGCAACATACAGCGAATGCTACGTTGTCCAAATCCGAAACATTTGACAGTATACAGTGCTGAAATGTAACTAAGTACTGTACTTAAGTTCACATTTGAGGTATTTACTTGAGTATTTTAATCTTGTGCCACTGTATACATTTACGCCACAACTATTCAGAGGAAAATGTTGTACTTTTAACTTCAGTACATTTATCTGACAGCTTTATTTACTAGTTACTTTACAAATCAAGAAATTTTGCACACAAGACAGTAGAGCTGAGAGTAATTGATTGACTGGCGACTATTTCGCAATAATCTTTTCAGTCATTTTTCATGCAAAAACACTTCATACTCCCAGCTTCTCACATATGTGGATTTGCTGCTTTTCTATTTAATTATTGTAATTTAGTTGTGACAATTTTGAGGTTTGGATTGTTGGTTGGACAAAACAAGCATTGTGAAGGTGTCACTGTGTGTAATTGTGATGACATTTCTCACTCTATTTTATGAACTTTTAGAAACCAAACAATCAATTTATTAATGGAGACAATAATCAGCAGTTTAATCCATAATGAAAACAATCATTACTTGCAGCCCAACACAATATAGTTGCGGTAAGAATAAGCTCCACCTCAACCAACAACAACAACTGTAAAATCCTGATTTTACATTAATGCATGAGTAATAATAATCTAATGATAAACTATATAATGGTGTAACAGTCACAGGGGCATTTGTCTACATTGAGCACTTTTTTAAACTTTTGTACTTTGTACATTTTCCCAATAATACTTACATACTTTTACTTAAGTAAAGGATCTGAATACCTCCACCTCTGACAGTATTTAAAGATCCATTTATCCTTGAAACATTCCCTAATGGTGTTTTTTTTTCCATGTACATAGTTCTCTTGTTGTAGGCAGCTGCTTCATGGAATAAATTCAAGTCATCTTCAACTCGTGCCCCTTGGTCTGCCCTCTATAGAGCTACCGCTCACTCTCTGGCTGGATTATTGAAGCAATGAATATTAATCATGAGGATTGCTGTGGTAGATGCAGTTCCTCCATGTCAGAGTAGCTGGCTGCTTAGATCTACGTTGTATGGAAGCTGTAGCTGCTTTGATCTATGTGGGTGTAAAACAAAAAAGTGCAAATTCTTACCTCTGATCAGATAATATATACGATATATTGCAGGCACACAGAGTGTCTTGTAACATCATAAGCAGTCAAAGTTAAATAGCAAAAGAAAAACTTAATTCATATTGCTCATGTTACACACTTTGTAATTCTTTCTACCAGGTTGCCATTGACTTCACAGCCTCCAATGGAGACCCCAGGAACAGCTGCTCATTGCACTACATCAATCCGTACCAGCCCAACGAGTACCTGAAGGCCCTGATAGCAGTGGGGGAGATCTGTCAAGACTATGATAGGTTTGTCAGTCTTTTGCTTCTCAGTGAAGGCTCTGTGGTGCCTACAGGGATTGTCAGTGTCTCCTGTTGCGAAATAGAGCTGCAGAGTGCTCCTTGCATGCCATTTCGGTGGGATCTCTCATGCTGAAACTAGCCACTTCATCTGAACCACAGCAAAAGGCCTGTAATAGAAATCATCAGGTACTGAAACAGAATGACAGAGACAATCCTGCAGGTTATTGGATTTCTGCTCACCAGCTTGTTATAGAGCTGATGGAGCTGAACTGTTGACTGCCAGCTCCTCCATCCCCGATTGAGTTCTTCACTGAAATGTAATTTGCATATTGAATTCTCTCTAATCGTTGTGTTTCAAGCCTCATGTTGTCAAAAAAAAAAACAGCTGTCTACTTGCAGCTGTAGGGGTAACGGGTTGTTTGATACATTTTAGGCTATCAGGAATGATCAAATATTATATTAAAAATAATAACTTTAACTAATATTAAAGTTCCTCAGGGCACCACCATTTTTAACAAAGGAAAATTATAGAAGATTAATTCATCTCAGTCTCATTAATGGCTTACCATGAATTTGGGTATTTGAATCCTTAATTAAAATAATCAAAACAGGGAAACTAGTTAAAATACTTATGCCACACTACAAAATAACCATACTCAGAAGTAAATTTAGGAGTTCTTGACTGGCAGAGGCTGACTTCAACACAACATTCAAACAAAGACAGCTAGGAACACGTCTTGTTATAATATAACAAGGGTTATTATATTTCAGCAGTAATAAACATATAGCCAATGCTACTTGAATAATAAAAATGAAACATAAACAAGAAATCTAGCTAGTGTTGGAGTTATATACAAGCAGGCGTGGTAGAGTGTGTGTGTGTGTGTGTGTTTGTGTGGGTGGGTGTGGTGTATGTGTTGGTGTATGTATAGAGGGGGCAACAAAGGAAAGGTACCTAGGAACCTAAGTGTAAAAATTTAAATGGGGGACTTAGTGACTAGGTAAGAGGCTGAGGACCATGTGCTGTATGTGTGTAGATGTGTAGATGTGGAACAAAGGAGGAGAAGGAAAAACGGTGGGATCAGAGCCAGAGCAGTGAAGCTCACGGATCGTTACTCGACGTGGGTATGGTTTTGTGGCCCTCTGTTTGCCTTACAGGACACTACAGAGTATGGAATGATAGGAGTGCCACAATAAAGAATAAATATGTAAATAAAAGAATAAAAGAATATCACAATAAATGTGGAAATATAAAGAGAAATAAATAAAAGAATAAAAAAATAAG
>JAVQJF010057831.1:0-13803 GCA_036023855.1 Gadopsis marmoratus
AATTCCAAAAGGGGGCAGCGCTAGGAGACAGTGGCAAGGAAACACTGCCTTTAACAGGCAGAAACCTCGAGCAGAACCAGGCTCTGGGTGGGCGTCATCTGCCTCGACCGGTTGGGTAGAGAGAGAAAAAAAAGATATGGGGGGGGGGTAAGGTGAGAACAGGGTGAAAGAGAACACACAGTAGGAAAGTACAATTCCACATACAGATGTAAAGCAACGGCAGCTACAATGTTACTGATGTTAAAATAAACAACCAACAGTATCAGCAGCACAACAACAGCTACACTGATAACAACAGTAGCAGCAGCAGGCGGCCGCATCCACTCGATCAAACCTGTGTGCATCCAGACTGTGCAGAACCAGGTCCCAAGATCCAGACTTCACAAAGAGACAGACAGACAGACAGAGAGACAGACAGAGAGATTGGTACATTGTCTTTATGATTGCATGTGTGGAATCGCTGGAATCATTATTTAATTTTTTTCCCGTCACTTTAATGAGACGGAGAACAATGGCTGATTTCAGCGTAAAGACCCTGCAAGTGTCTGTCTCCAATGCTTCCAGGTTGCATTTACTCATAGATATTCAATATGTCCAAGATGTATGAACTGTAAATGGGGTCATACAGTATGAAGCAGCCGTGGACAATTGATGCTGTGCGAGCCACCCATATTTCATTTACAGATCAATGCAAACTGCTTTACCGCCGCCCCTTCAGACTGTGCGACAACAACCATCGCGTATGTTTATTGCATGTCATACTGCGCAAGACGGGATCTGTGTCAATCTGTGTCGGGCTGTGCAATAGCAGTTTGGGCATGATGGACTGTGCAGTGAATGTGTGGTGAAACATGTTGCTACGATGTGCTCCCAAAAACATATAGCCCAGCATGTCTGTTTGATGCTCATATGTGTGACTTTTTAAATGCATTTGACTTGCAGTTGCACTAAATTATAAATTAAGAATTCACATTTCTTAATGTATTGTTGTATTGTATTAATTAATTCTTTAATTTTTGTGTAGAATGTTTCTTTATTAATTGTGAAATAAAATATCAATGCTTTAAGAAACTAGTCTACTACCCTGAATGCAAACTAGGTTGCCAACAAAGTTCACTATCTTAAGCTACATTCTTCTATCCAATGGTTTCAATTTGACCTTCCAGCCACAAATAATTAGATCATTAGATCACACCTGCAGCATTTCCTCCAGACATCACCATTTATCTTGTGAAAAAAGGAAGAGGAAAGGATCCATGTTGCCACTGCCCTGTTGTCCTTTGCTTAGCTGCACATCATGCAAGGCGCTTTATATACGGGCTCATTACGATGCTGACATGGCTCAAGGACACACGGTCCAATCCCATCTCCCTGAGTCAGCTGCTTGGAGGTGAACAGCAGCCATTTAAATACATCTCCTAGTGATGGATTGGGCACCATTGACTTCCCTGACGCTCCCAATTCTCTGAAAATGTGTTACAGTCACTGCGAGCAATGGGACTGAAGGAAAGGATGGCGAGACGGTGATCGGAACGAGTCGCAACCCCTCGTTCCGATTAGTGGAATGACACGTGCACAGACTGATAGAACCGAGGTGCAGGATGCTACCCTACCAGGGGGTGCTGATCCTGTTTAGTGCAGTCTGGATAATTGGATAAGCCTTCTGGAAGGCCTGGAAGTCAGTGAGCCATCAATGTCAATGCATCAGTCACATCCACCACTCACTCAATCACACTCTCTCTCTCTCTCTCGCCCGTTAGCTCTTAGCAGCATTCTCACTCGCCCTCTCTTCTCCCAAGCACACATTTCGTCTCACCGTCTCTTTATCCCATTTTATTTTTCCTCTCTTCCTCTTCGCTGCACACACTCACACCCAGACCTTCTCACATCCACAGCTCCTCTCTTCCCCCATCTCACGACCCCAGGCTGAATCTGGGTTGTGACTCTGTAAATTGAGTGACTTTTCCCAAGGTCCACGTCCTGTCTTGTCCTGTCCTGTCCTGTCATGCCTTCACACGTATATGACGTGATTCGCTGATGTACATTTGGGTGCAAAGAGGCGTCCTACTTGATTCTGAAAAGTCTTTACAAATGGAAAAACTGTTTTGCATTGGGTGATGCTGCTTTTCCTCTGGTTTTACTGTGATTTTTACTGTAATATTCTACAGCGCACTCTCTGACTTGTTATAGCTTTTTCTCGTAGTGTGCCTGCAATCAAATCTGTCAATCTGCCTGTTTGACTGATGTTTGCCAACAGAATTAGGCAGACCTCCCATCAGCAAGTGCCGAGACTCCTCCTGCTTGTCTCAAGATGCACACACTAGATCATCTTGACCTAAATACCGCGCCAAGCTGTAGCTGCCAGCAAACAGAGGCGATGGAACGACGGAATGATTTTCGTTTATTCGTGTCATTTATACTCATACTGGATTTGGTCTATAGGGCTGCACCGTGTAAGGTATATGTATATGTATACCTATATGGTATGTGTACTAAGGTATATGTATATGTATACCTTACATATGTAAAGTATTTTTGCGCCACATACAACCTCAAAATTTGTACCTTGTGTTTGTGCAATAAAGTCACAACTGAGAAAAAATGTTTTTTTACTCTAAATCACAATATCGCAGGCGTGTCGCAGAAAAATTGCTGCGAAAGCTGAATATTCACGAATCTGTTTGGGGTCGGTTAATCATCCCTAATAAAATAAATGACTATTTTTGGGGTTGCTTCAAAAGGAAGCACGTCTTTCCTCACATTTTCTGAATTCATTTATATTCTGCTGCCCGGATGCGAAGCTTTAGCAGGCCGGATGTGGCCAGCTGACGAACCTGCCATAGAATGTCTAAAGCCAGAGATAAAACATGATGTTCGTACAGCAGGGCGGGTAAAATAGAGCTGAGGTGAGATTGGTTGGGAGGTGACCTGGTTCTGGGTACACGTGTCCTAAAAGCATCTACGTCAGTTCAGCAGTGAAAATATAATGTATACAATAATTATCATCATGCAATCTGTATGCAACTGTAAATAAGGCTGTGTGGTGGCTCAGTACACTGTGATCATTCTGCAAACCTACCTAAAATAGAAAAGTCTCTCCACAGATAATGATGTCTTGCAGAGAATGTGTCACAGCCTGGAGTGAAAGACAATGAATTTGAGGCCCTCGAGCTTTTTCAGTCAGACTCCGTGTTCACCTTCCGTGCAGCTGATGAAAGCATACCGGCCAATCCTCCAGTATTTCCCAGAGCTCTGCGGATTGTTTCTGCCTCACCTCCTACAGTTATTTCTCCTCATTTCCTCCCCTGGTTTGACCAAACAGCAAAAAGTCAACAAATCACACTCAATCAAATGGGTTGATACTGTTGTTATGATAGATTGGGTGAGAAATGTGAAGCCCGGAAAAGAAATGGAGAGTTTTGAAGGTACAGGAAACTTAAAATCATCATTAAATAAGTCACGGTTGCAATCTCGCTACTGGCTTTTACATATGCATTTGAATGTTGGTAGTTGCTCTTACGTTGTTTCTTTAAATGATTTGATCTTTTTGTCCTGGATCAGATGCTGGCTTTTAAACCTGGTTGGAAATGTTTCAACACACAGTAAGAAGGTCCACATGTGGCTCACGCTCTCGCTCGGGTTTCTCTTCTGATGTGGGATTGATTGATTAGTCTAACTGGTGTTGACTGAAGGTGGCTTCCTGACCTCAGGACCAGCGCAGGTGAACCGGGTACATCAGCCTGTACTTTGGTCAAGTGCTAATTAGCACATGTTAGCATGCTAACATGCTAAACTAAGATAGTGAACATGGTAAACATTAAAGCTGCTTAACATCTATCTGCGTGTTAGCTTGTCATTGTGAACATGTTAGCATTTAGCTCAAAGCACAGCGGTGAATGTGTCGAGAAAGAAAAGAACATTTTTGGCCGTAGAAACCCAAATAAACTCCAACACACAGATCTGTTATTATCTTATCTTACATCTTATTTTATTTTTAAAACATGATTTGGTGCACCTGACATTAGTTAGCATAATTGGTCAATGGCAAAAAAATACCAAAGCGGATATTTTAAAGTGTTAACTTTGACGGCAATGCATCTTAGAGATGGCTCTGCTGTGAAAAGCTCAATGGAAATTAAGATCATCAATTTGTTCATTCATTAAGCCCGTTAAGCAGGACTGGTACAGGCAGATCATCATGCTCGCACCGTTGAGTACAATGTTTTGCTCAGTGCAGTTCACTCATATGAGCGTGAGAGAAATTAACTGTAGGAGGAGATCCAGCCACCACCCATAAGCCCTCGATTTCATTTCTGGAATCAAAACACTCAAAATTACAAAAGTTTTCTGATACAGGGAGAAAGACAGTATGGAAGGTGAAAAGGTTCCGCCTCCAAACACCCTGAATCAAGTCCACGTTTACTGTATAAATGCAGTGTTGAATGAATGAGTGCCGATCCTTTCTGTGTATCACCAGAAAATTCTTATTCAGCTCACATTTGACAGTGTTGGAGACTGAATTACCAGAGTGGCTATTTAGTATTCAGTCGTTCAGTCTCTGGTTGATGGTATTCGTCATGATTTAGATACTAAAATCTGTTTGCCCTTCATTGATTTAAAAGGGATATTCCAACCTTGGATCCTCTTGTACTAATTTGTGTATATATCATAAATCTGTGATGCTGAATGCCTGCCAAGAAGTGTTGCAATGTACGCTTTAGAAGGTGTGTCCTTGAGCTGACTTCCAGTGTTCTCAGGAGGGACTTACAACCTCCACAGAACTGGTGTAAAGTTGTTCACTTTAGCTGTTCCAGAATTGAATATTGCTTAATAAATACCGGATATTTTATGGATATGTTCTCTGGAATGTTAAAACCAATGACTGTAAATTGTTGTTCCTCCTCGGTAATCACAAATGTATTCAGCACTGTGGTTTTTCAACTTTGCTAAAGCCTGTTACAAAAGGTGCTGATACCTAAACAACAACACACGCAGCTGAGAGTTTGCAGCCAAGCTAGCAGCTCTGCAAGGCTGTACATTCACACACCGATGGGAACACAGTTGCCACGCTGAGTTGCCTCCACCGGGGGCAGCAGGAGCTGGGATCAAACCACCAACCCTGAGGTTAATGGACGACCACACTATCCTCTCAGCCACAGCCGCTGAGTATTGAAATGTTGACGTCATGATGGCACCAAACAGAAAGTTAATGGCTCACCAAAGTTTACATGCAATGTTGACCGTAATTCACAAACTAGCATTGTCTTCCTAGCTATAATGGAGGCTGGTGTTCAAATCAGATACTGTGTAATGGAAATGTATTTTTTAATTAAAACCTTAAAATGTTTGTTACAATTGCACTATTTCTTTATGTTCTGTATCACGTTTTCAGAATGTCCTGTTTGTGGCTGCATGTGGGTGCCATTTACATGAAACTGATGGAAAGTAAAAAAAACAACTGTTTTCACTGCTAAAACATTGTATTACTATGTAATTGTTTTTTCACTTTTATCAACATGACAGCATGTACTGCTCATTCCAGATCGGGAGCTGCCAAAAGCATAGTTAACTATTAATAAGTGCATAATAAAGGATTTATTAACCTTAATAAGACATTGTTCTCGCTTTAGTTCCAGTAGCTACAACAAACATAGTTAACTGCTAATAAATGAATAATAAAGTGTTTAACCTTAATAAAGCAACAAAAGAGCATAGTAAAGGTTTAACAATGACAGAATAGGCAGGTTAATAAGACTTTGTAATGTGATTATCAACAATTATAAGAAAGTCAAAAGTCTTTTATTAACGTTCTTAAGCAATTTGTGCTCATAAATGCCTTACAATCTAACAATAAATGTGTTTATGATGCTATTATTGAAACTTATAAAAACATAATAATGTTAATAAGCATCTTATAAGGACTTATAAGGGCCTTATTACTGATTAACGCTTATTACAAGGACCTTAACATAAAGCATTACCCATTTTGGAACAGTGGGAGGAAGTCGAGGTGCATCATCCATCTTTATATGCAGTCTATGCTTTCGTTTCAGAGAGTATTTGATTTGGCTAAAGTACAAGCCTAAGTAGTACTACATTTTGATCTGCATGTAGGCATTTTCCCATTGTTAAGGAACCATGGGGCTCACCCTTCCTGTTTATCGCAGTGGCATGAACCTGACAGAGAACATGGTTTAGCTCCGTTTTGGTGATTGTAGCCAGATGTTTTCTCAGGAACACAGCAAACGGGCCACATACCCTGCCTAATGTTCCTGGCTTCGTGTCTCGACTTTTACAGCTTTTCAATTCCTCTCTCATTAACTTCAGCGCGTCTCCTTCCTGTTTTATCTTCCTCCTCCACCCACAGCCAGCGAATCAAAGATGCACAATAAAATCTGACATTTGGAAACAACTTGTTTGGCGCAGTAATGATGAGGCGATGGGGTCACAGGTGTGTGTTTAGAGAGTATTTTCCAACGGCTTTGAAGGCTGCTCAGCCAATCGTCATCAAGCGCTGGAACTACCCCCTTTATAACTATATACAAATATCATACAGCTACTTCTTCTGCATCTCACAGTGTATATATCCAGTGATGTACAGTACTGAGAATTACTTACTCATTAAGTTACAATAGGCCTACAGTACTGTACATAATTTAGCTACTCTGGTCACCTCTGATGTGTCACGTCCCGCGAACCGTGTGACTGGTTGTGTCCCTGTTTTCTGTTGCTCGTCTCGTGTTTCTTTGTTGTGTGATTATTGCCTTTTTTCTCCTGTGTTTCAGTCTGTGTCCTGTCTCAGCCACCCTCGTGTCTCTCCGATTGTAAAAAAATCTTCACCTGTTCCCCTGTGTTCACCTGTTGTTCATCCCTCATAGTGTCTTGTGTATTTAAAGGTGTTCTGTTCCTTTGGTTCTCTGTGGTGTCAGTGTCGTCGTGGATGTTCCTCGTCTTGATGTTTCCCCGCCGTCTGCTCCCCTGCTGCCTTACCTTTGTGACTGCCCCAGTTACGATTAATAAAGACTGTTCATTTCCTGCTGTGCGTGTCTGGGTCCCATTTCTCCTCACCTCCTCTGCACCCCGACCGGTTCCTGACATGATGAGGATACCATTTTCTTAACAGATGTATCTACTGCTCGAGCAAATCGGGGAAAACAGAAACATACACGAATATGTGCTAACTATTCATAAGTACAAGCCAAAATCAAGTGTCATTTTTAAACCGCAGAGTATATTCAATACATCTCCATCAATGCTGCACTGTTTTCATGCAGGAGAGTGAGTCAGAAATTGGAAAGGTTTGTACTTAAAAACAACTGGGGCAGAATAACATCATCGTTTTACCACAAATAACATCCGCATGGAAAGATGCACTCAACGTAATCTGCCTACGACTGTCTGCAAAGGGCAGAAACTGATTCTAATGTGATGTGGCTCCGCTTCTTCTTCTTCAGTGGAATTACGGAATAAAGGGAAAGAGAAGGACGAGGAGGGGGAAGGTATATATTCCTTTTCGGAATTTTCTTGTTTATGTGCTATGTGATCTAAACCAGTTCATCCAAACTGTATTAAATATATTAAATAAATATGAACCCGTTACAGAAACGAATCAAAAAGAAAAGTAGAAAAACTCTTCCTATCAAAAGCACAGCAGCATTGGTTCTAAATAGCATCCAAATCACTGTCTATTACAAAACATCAACTGAAAGTACAGAATATCATGACAACAGACTAGGGAAGTGAATTTGGGTTGTGCATTTCTGTCAAACGCAAGCGTAGCCACCTTTATGTTTCATTTTTAGCGACGTCCTGCAGCTATAAGTTACTCACTGTGTTGCAGAAAGACTTTAAAGCTGCATTAAAGCCCCTCATTAAGGCCTACTTGGTTTGTACCTTTAAGTATCTCTCAATAAAAGTAAATAATCATGACTAAATAAGAGACAATCATTTCCATTTTAGCAAAAAACATCCCCAGGTATATTTTATTGGGACTTTAACAGTCAAAGACTCTCGCTCTTCTGCTTCGAGACCGTGTGGGTGCGGTGTGATCAGATGTGATTTACAGTTGCCTGGCAACATGAGCAAATGACTCCAAAATCCAATTTTTTTTATTAACATATTGCCAATTGATTGAAAATGACTGATGCACAGAGGTTTTCGACATGGTCTTTTTACAACTGAGCCCCGGCTGCGAGCTAGTTCATGCAGTCAACTGGAGCTGCACACGTGACCTGCCCCCATGTTCATTCAGCTCCACCAGCCTCGCAGCATCCACCTGCGGGATCCCTCTACGAGGGCTGAAGATATAAGATGCTCATCACTCCCCAATATCTCTACATCTGTGGGGGAGTGACGAGGTCGGAGCCTTGGCGCCAAACTGTAGCTATGTTCTGCTGCCGTAACAAACATTTCCAGCCCTGTGACTGGAAAACAGAAGTGTGTCATGTGAAAATGTGTGCATAGTGTACAAAGCTACTTTTGCTGCCGACGATCTCAGCGTAGATCACCTGTTGAAGGCAGTTTCACCGAGGATCAAACCCAGCACGAGCCTGCTCAATAGACGGACGCCTGCGCAGTTTACTATGTGATTTTTTTGTGGTGGCGTAAGTGTACAACATCCCTGTAGCAGAAGCTTGTTGGGGGAAGGACAGGTGCTATTACTGATCACCTCGAGTCAAAACAGGATTCATCACAACAGCTGCTTGCAGTCTTACATCCCCTGAAGCTACCCGTCTCTCTCAGGCTGTCATCCTGGAGGCTATCTGTGGACCTCAGTAACGAGACTGAACATGCGAGTTGAGGTGTTCCATCATTATTAGCAGACTGCAGCAGGACTCAGACTCTCCACACGGTAGACTAGGTGTCTGTGGTGGTGGCGGACACGGTGGACACGAGGGTCGCTCACGTGTTCGCGGTGCTGTTTTTAGATGTCTGACGAGTAGGTGACGCACATCATGAGCCCCCCCCCAACCCCAAACTCCTCAACTAACCCTGCAAGCAATCACTGAGCTAAAATAGACTCAGATCTGTGTAGATGCTGCTATTTTTGCAGATGACTCGGATTTGGTTCGGATCTTTTCCTTCCTTGACAGCATTACCAAAGCGTAGCCAACCGAAGGCCTACCTGTGCCACCGAGGCCATGAATGCAAACACATTATGTTCTGTGCAATATGCTTTTTACAGCTGAACTAAAGCAATATTTTGCCCAGACGTTCACTGTCTTCTTGGTGGGAAAATATCTGAAATATGATTTAAACCATCGCGGGACACCAACTTAACTCCCCAGTAAAATGATCAAATCAAATAGTGGTGGTGTTAAAAAGGAATTTTATTCAATTTATTATGAAAATGTAAAAATGATGAACTGGGGCTTATGAACCCAGTAATGGCAATATATAGCATGACTTCAGTGAAGATGATATCTGCTGATGTACTGTATACTAGTATATGTAAGTTAACAGCCCATAGACATCTGTCTGTCTGTCTTCTTGTGCTGGTCACCCGAGTTGGTGAACATACAAATGCATGCCGACTGAAGTACATGACTTTTAGGATGAATCCAACATACTTCTGTTAGTAAAAACTGAAAGACAAAAACTCAAATGCAATGCAAACCATGCTGATGTACTCTGACATTAATTACCCAGAATGTAACTGTAACTAGCAGAGGGATTCGTTGTGTATAAACAGCTTGCCTTTCTCACCCTGGCTGTAAGAAATTGGGGAACTGTTCCAGATAGTCAGATGTCAAAGGCAGATCTGATTCAGCTCCACAGCAAAGATTTGCAAACTTGATTTCACCTGTCAGTCAAGTGATAAATTGGCAAAACTGTCCCTGGGCCTAGAGAGTGAATTGGCCTATTACTATGTTAGTCCTGCCACATTACCATACATTCCCATCCGTGCTGTCCAGCTGGAACCGACACCAGTAACAGACCATACTATTCCACCGCTGTCTGTGCAGTATATCACCTATCTGCTTTCTTAATACTGTATGTCTGTGGCCTTTTAGCTTCATGGCAGAGCACTGAATGTTCTCTGTCCCAGTGGATTCATAGGGATTGTGATCTGACTCTGTTGCCGTTACACATCCGTCTTGATTTGTACAGCATTATAGGACTTGTCATTATTTGAACTGTTGAAAACTGATATCTTGTGCCGATAATCAAACTAGCCATATACACAGACATTGATCTTTAAAAGAAAAGCTTGACATTTTGGGAAATAATCTTTCTTGCTAAGGGTTAGACGGGAAGATCGATCGCACTCTCATGTCTGGATGCTCAAACGTGAAGCCGAAGTCAACAGGAGATTAGCTTATCTTATCATAGGGACTGCAAGCAGAGGAACCGCTAGCCTGTGTGTGTCCAAAGGTTACAAAATAATGACTACCTGCACCCCTTAAGCAAAGTCACTGGGCCGGGCCAAGAAAAGGCTCCATCGTGTAAACTCCCCATAAAAGCACAAGTTTAAATTTTTTGGTTTTGTACAAATTAAACGAGATATAACTTGGTGAATTAGTGAGCTTCATGTGCTGAAAGGTGGATTTTGTTTTCTCCGGAAGGAGCCAGGCTAACGGTTTCCCCCTGCTTTCAGTCTTCATGCTAACCTCAGGATAGATAGTAATAACTTTGGTGATCACCTGACTTCATCTAGCGCCATCATCAGGTCAAAATTTGAATTTCACTTGTCCTGAAATGACAACAACTGCTTAATGTATCAGCACAACATTTGAACGGACATTCATGGTTCACAGAGGACAAATTCTACTGGTTTTGGTGACCCCTGACTTTCCTAGCGTCATCATTAGGTGAAAAATGTGTACAACAGTCTGGTTTAAAACCAAATACCTCTGTTTAGCACTAATTAGCAAATGTCTTCTTCTTGTTGCTTCGTTTACCGAATTGTGGTTTCTAAGTTAACCTACACCAACTTTTAACCACTTCGTCAAGTATTAACTTATAGATTTTTTTTAACATGCAACCCTGTCTTAAATAAAAACATAATGACTGATGAAGACAAAGTGAAACAGTTACTGTTTTTGAATGGGGGGGCACTCTGACAAAACAGCCAAACTAAGCAACTGTGTTATGCAAATCCAGGCCAACATTAGACTGCTATAACATATGGTATACCAGCCGCGGGGAAGCCATCCCTCTGTACTGGTCACCATACAGGTTAAGAGTGTGTGTGTGCCTAACAACCCCAATCAGCCCCTGTGTTTTAGAGAAGGTTATTATTAACACTCACCAGGGAGCGCAAGCCTCTATACATGAAACTCAGTTTGGCCTCTCACTTTCACTCTGATCCGATAGGCCATGTGATGTCACAGACTGTGTACTTTGGCTGGTTCAGCTGGGTTTAATTACAGGCCCTGAAATGTCTAGAGACAAGAAGACCCGTGGCAGGTGCACACATAGAATTATTTTGGTTCAACCATTTCATAGACACTGCTGGTACCTAGCACAGATTACACATAGAATATTGTTTTTTACGATATGACCTCAGAGGGAGAGTAAGTAAACAATGTCTCCGCTCATAATATTAGCCAGAGATGAAACTGACTGAACCAGAGCTAAATTTGGGCCACACATGGGCCAAAGCTGAGCCCATCCCTCCAGCTGACTGTAGAATGCAAACAAACACACACAGCTCTGATTTGCCCTGCGCCGCACACAGCGGCAGTAAATATTACATTACATTCATTTAGCTGATGCTTTTATCCAAAGCGACTCACAATGAGAGCATCCAACCATTTGGATTCGTCCCAAATATCGCAAGAATCATGCGAGTACATCAACCGAACTGCTGCAAGTTCTCACATAAATTTTAAAGTTAGATTTGATCTTGTATGACTTTGATGTACAGTGTTGTACAAACCTTTTATTTATAACTTATTCATCCACTCTTAGCGTGTGACTTGTTAAGCTCAGTGCCACAGTGACAACCGAGCTTATCTCTGCATGCCTGTTTATATTTAGTATTTTGTAAAATCTTGGAGTGCAAGTTGCCCAATTTGAAACTAAATAAACTAAACTAAAACAAAATTAAATAATAAGGCTGGTGGTATTTTACCTATCAATATATCCCCTTCGGAGACCAAATTATCAATGACTTTATGGCACTTAAAAGTGTGCAATAGAACTCTATTGTTGTTCAGTACTATTGTATATGGGGCAAAGGCAAAAAGTAAAAAAGAGTTTTCTACTATTGCACTCTCTTTGTGACAGAAAGAAGTAGTTAAAAGAAAAAGAAAATACAAGTCTAAAGAACTGATGTGACATTTGGTTCACTATGCTCCAAGACCAGCTAAGTCAAGCTTGAGATGAGTCCAAGTACGAGCAGTTTCGAGATCAAGTCAAAAAAGTTCTAATGGGAGTTGCGACAAAGTCAAATCAGAGTCCCAAAAGTGTCCGTGTCCATTCAATTTATCTCATACTGTTGTAGTACTGTTCAGAGTTAGATGTGACTGAACTTCAATCAATCAGAAAAGTCCTTGGGATTTAGAAAAGTGTTGAAATGTGACAGGAAATGATGTGAATGTTTCATTATAATTATTATTTTATATACTAAATAACAAGAGTCTACAGCTCTGAGATGCTGTACTTTGGCTTTGAGCTAGGTATTAGTTTTCCAGATATTTAGTCATAAACTGATATAGTGTACAAACAAAATGTTTGAGCTGATGGTGGCGCTAGAGCAAATGTTAAGGAATCACCAAAGTCAGTAGAATGCATCTTCTGGACACCATGAATCCATTAAGTAGTTGTTGAGATGTTTTACAGGACAAGTGAAAACCTGCTTTTGGAACCTTGGCACCAGAGGAAACATCAGAAGATTCAAAGTCATTCTGATTCATCCTCTGGGCACCATGAATGGCTGTTACATGGGAAATGCACGCTATGGAAAGTGATTCCAAAACAAATGTTGAAAAGGTGTCAATTCAAAAGTCACTTAAAATCACACAGAAGAAAGCTCTGAGCAGCTCGCCCACCGTTCCTGTGCCGTTTGCTTTATACCAGCTCCAGATTGTTTCCTCCATTTTACATGCAGTCACCACAGTGTCTCCCACACAGCTGACTATCGGCTCGTCTCCCACCTCACTGATCTGTGGAGCTGCTGGACGAGGAGGAGGCCGAAAAGAGCACATAGTAGTGGTAGGAGCTCAATTACTTTATTGCTTTACTTTAAAGCAAGTTAAATTAAATCTTGTTTTTGATTTAAATGAAGTCATTCTAAACTAAATCTAATAACTAGAATTTGTTTTTTTTACAATTGCAGATATGAACTGGAAGTGCAAACTGATAAAAGTCAGTTTTGAGACGAGTTCTCAAACTGCAGTAGAGACTGAACATAAGAAAATATACCTCATATATGCATATTATTGCATATTTTTGTAAATCCTAAACAAACATGCATGACTGTGACTTGTCAGGCATTAGGATTTTCTGAAGCGAGTAGATGGAATCATTAAGTCCTGAGATTATACTGCTCCTTCTCCAGCTGTCCTCAATTTCATCCCCATCTTTCCTGCAGCTTTCCTGGTGCATTTTTCTGGTTTCCAGTCCAGGTCACTCCAGCTCCGGATTGACAGGGTTCAACAGTTCAACTTTCTCAGTGTGACTTTCACCTGCGTTGATGTCAAACACAGACACAGCAGAAAGGAACAGAAACGTGTGGTTACATTAGAACGAACAAGCACTCATCACGACCTGACCAACAGCCCTCATCTCTGCCATAACGCTGCTACGTTTACAGCTAAAGTTATCACAGCAAGATGTTCTGCTGTAGCTATAAGATGC
>JAVQJF010057837.1:0-26007 GCA_036023855.1 Gadopsis marmoratus
GGGGGGCTGGAGCCAATCCCAGCTAACATTGGGCGAGAGGCAGGAAACACCCTGGACTGGTCGCCAGTCAATCGCAGGGCAGACAAACAGACATTTAGGGGACACACACACCACATTCACACACTCTCTGTAAAGATATGGTACATATACTGTATTCTCAGTCTCTTAGTTCAGATTTGGGATGTTTGTGGAAGTGTACGTTGCTTTGGCGAAGGCAAAGTACATCCAGTATAGGGCCAAAACTTGGTGGCCACAGGGGGCAGCCTACATGGAGTACTTTTTGTGGCCATGGTTAATGTTGAACCCTGAGATTTACTCAAGTACTGTATTAGGTACAATTTCAAAGTACTTGTTCTTGAGTATTTCTATTTTATGCAGTTTTATACTTTTACTCCACTGCATGTATTTGCCTTAGATACTAGTTTCTTTGCAGATTAATACGAAATATAATCAACAAATAAATTATGATGTATTATTATGGATTAAGCTACCCAGCAGTATATAAAGTAGCTAACATGAGCACCACATTAGAGAGAAATAAACAAGACTTTGACCCCTGTCATAACCCCCCCCCCCGTGTAGGCGTGATGCCTGTTATTTTTTAATTTGTTTTAAATTGTAATATCTGACTGTGTGAATGATTTGACACCAAGAGAAACAACAACCTGTGTTTAGGGTTATAGGGTTGGAGAAAAGGGGAAAGAATGTTACTAAGGATTGTAGCATGTCTCCGTGTTCTGTCTCCACAGTTTTAACACAAAGGAAAGTTCAAACACTAGCAGTACTAACAGCGGCAGGGGTGAACTTTGATAATTCCTCATTTCATTCAGTACTCAGATACGCTGAAAGTAAACTGGACCTCTGCATCGGGCTTATCTACTACAGGCGTACATCAGGAAGTGAGTCGTAGACTTTGTGGTTTTTGGGAGAGTAAGGTGTTAAACACAGAACCGTGTTGAAGTACAGACTGAAATGCTCACAGCCCGGGCGTAGAAACTTACACCGTGTGAGGGTGCTGACTTTACATCAACTTTAGTTGAGGACTGAATGAACGTGTAGAATTCTAAGGATGTCAGGAAGTGATGAAGAGGTGCATGTTTTAAACTCAACACGTGTTGGTTGGTCCTGGTTCTGGTTCTGCTGCAGCTGCTGCTAGTGTTTGAACTTTTGATTCCTTTAGAAAATTGTGGAAAAAGACAGTTGTAGAGAGCAGGGGAGTTCTTTCTTTGTCACTGGTGTAAAATCCACTGTGCGTGTGTGTGAGAGGGAGGGTGTCTGAGTCTTGAGATGAACCTACTTCAGACAGAGAATAAACTGTGTCGTAAATACCGGTTAACACGTCTGATCACTGCTCCCTGAAAATGGTCACATACAGAAACAGGTTGTGATCCCAGACTTCTTTGAACATGAAAACCTCTCAGTATTTTCTTGAAGTTAAAGATATGTTCTGAGATCGAAGTTTACATTTATACCCGTGTCAAATAATAGCGTGCGGACACGTGCCTGGTGGCTCTGCTGCTGCAGCTAGTGTCTGGGGGGTCATAAATCTTTCTTGACACAAGGTCGTGTTAATTTCTCTCACATTTACCAGATGCGACATTAAAGTGATGCTTCCATCACTGCACAAAAATGTAAGTAATAAAAGTATACACTTGGTTAGTACACTTAGATATGTAACATTCGGTTGCAGATTTCGTCACAGGACGGCAAAAGTTTAAATATTTGTACTTTAAATGATGTGCATTTTACCATTTAGTCTGCCTGAGTCCGTGTGAACGCAGCATCATTACTCTTATGTGCTGTCATTTTGTTTTGTAGTACTGCGCCTCCATAAAGTTGAAATCACTGAGGCACAGGCTGACAGATGCACCTTTAAACCCTTTCAGTGTACGATCTGTGAATTTGTCTGTTAAAGAAATGGGCTGTAGTCCCTCTCCTCGCTGCGTAGTTTCCGGCGGACGCCATTGCTTGCTGCTGGTTTTGTTGCACAGGCACATAAAAGAGACAGGGACCCTGAGGTCTTTTTATTGTCATGAAAGAGCTTTATTAAATGGAAACCTGCACAGGATCTGTAATGCAGAGTAATAATACTGGACAGTTAGCATAGATACGGAGAGAAAACACAACTTGAGTCAAACCGCCAAATACACAATGGCTACAGGCCGAGAAGACGACCTTTGCATAGAAGTCCCTACCCAGTGCAACTGTAGCGTAGAGAGAAAGAGAGGTTCGTGTCTATGGGGACATTTAAAGGGAGCGCCAGGTACACAATATTAATTTCTATATAAAGTTACAGTATCTTCAATTATCCTTCTAGGTTCTTTCATCTATTAAAACAGGATGCACAGCTGTCTGATAAATAAAAAGTTATATATACAGTGAGAAGATAAGACAGGCGGATGATGGGAAGGCGAAGAAGAAGCTACGAGGGGTGGGGCGTTAAGAGACATGAAGCCATGCAGTAGGTAGATTGATTTGAAGCTGCTTTTGGCAGATCCAGGACCTGTCGATCCACATCTGTTGATTAGAGCCAGATGATGGGAACTGATCCTGGCGGCGTGGTTCAAGGTGCGAGGCGACAAGAGTGCTTTTGGTAGTTTTCTGTGATTAGCCCTTTTTTGTCGTGCCCCTGTGCAGGTGACCTCCAGGGGGTGCTCCTCTGCCGCCTCCTCCTCTGCTCACTGGTGCCTCTTTTTGAACCTAGTACAGATATATTTAGAGCCCTTTTTTCTTTTTAAGTATTAAAAGACCTTCGTGGTGAAGATTTGTTTGACACTGCCAGGCAGAACAGGAGCATCTGTGACAGCAGACACCGCCACCTGGGGGCAGCAGAGTTCATGTGATCGCCCAAAAAAGATTAGGGGAACAAACTTTAGTCTTTAAATCCCCTTTTAAACCCATTTCATGAGTAGTGGTCGGAGCTTCCAGTTTGTTAGTAGTTTTCCCTTAAAGGGCCACTATTCCAGTTGTAGAGAAGCAGCCTTGAGTTGTCTTTAACTTTGTTAAACGCTGGAGTTCAGTTTACAGCAAAGGCACAAACATGATTTCTCCTTTTTGCTACGTGTGCCCACTGCGCCCTTTTTCCATCCACCTGCGTAACCTGAGTTTTCTTCCCCTTTTACAAATCACTGTTTTTCTTACCGAAGACCGATACACAGAAAGAGCGAAATTGATGAGCTTCGGAGTTAATTTCCAAAAGGAATCTGTTCATTGTTGTGGCGCGTTACATCACCACGTACACTAAAAGGTTCCAGTTTCTGAAAGTGACAAGAAGCAGCCAGGCCTAGTCGTCACCTGAGCTAAATCAGACCTGATCCTTGTGGTCTTTACTGTTTTGGACAGGTTCAGTTTGTTGTTTGCTGAAAAAGTCAATTTCATAGAGACTTAATTTTGAGGTTTGCTTGTTTTGTTGTGGTGGCCGTTGGCCAGGAGCACGTTAAAGAGCCTAAAACTCTAATCTCCTGATTATTTTATCGAGGAATTGGCTAATTGCTTGGTCCATTAAGATGTCAGAAAATGGTGAAAAATGCCCGTTAGCATTTCCTAAAGCTCAAGATGACATGTTCCAATAGCTTGTCTTTCTGACCGACTGCCCAAATATTACCGATTGATGATCACATGACACAAAGACAAGCAGACATCAGCAAATGTTTCTTTTTTTTGCTGGTAAAATGACAAATCAGCTACTCGTTTCAGTTCTAATCATGTTATTGTTGCCATGAAAACACCAGAAGAAACTCATCTGTAATTTGCTCTTAATGTGTTTCAGCCTCAAGTGCACAATTGTTTTTATAGCTTAGTTTTGTGAGTTTTTATGTTGTAGTCCATGAGATGCTTCTGTTTGTGTCGTGGTCCTCTGCTGTTAGTGCAACACGGGGCTATAAAATGTGGCGGCAGCGAGTATCAAGCACCATTTGTGTTGCACGTCAGCGCTCTCTGGTGGACAGCAGGATTAGCTGCGCTTTGCTGCCACCTGCTGCCGGAGCTTCTCCCTCCTCTTCTTCTCCATCAGCCTGGAAAGGCGGAAGAAGATGCATTACTTTCTGCGTGAACATTTGTTAGTCTTCATATGAGAAAATCCTTTGCAGGATTACATGTTAAGTGTTACATTTAAGTTTAAAGTTAAACCTGCAACACGAGATGGGCAAATTAGAGGTTTGAAAATTTTCCATATTTATTTTGTCCACATTAAAAGATGCCACAAATTGTAGTGCTACTGTAATAAATACACAAATAATGAAAAGCTACTACTAAAAAGTTGCCATATGAAGTCTTATATAGATGCATATATAAAATATTTGAACTAATGGCGCTGAAATAATTAGGCAATTGGCATTAAATTAAAAGTTAACGGTTATGGTAATCTTTAAGCACATTATAAGACACCAGATTCTCGCAAAGGAAAAACTGGAACCAGAAAATGTTTTCTTACAATTGTTAGTTTGCAATTTCCCTGGTCAACTAATAAGCGACATAATATTAAAAATGTATGGAATTTACTGAACGGATGTCTACACGAATCCATGCTTCTTTTCCTCAGTGTGGGCGATCAGTCACCTGCGGTTCCGAGCCTCCACCAGCTCACTCAGCTGGTCCTGAGTTGCTCGGAGCTCCTCCAGACTCTGCTGGTAGCTGAGACCCCCCGAGCCCGACCTCTCCAGGAGGGAAACCTGGTGTGACAGCTCGCTGGTTCGATCCCGCAGCCGCTGGATGGACATGTACATGTTCTCGTCGTCTTCCTCCTGCAGCCACAGTGAGGACAGCCAGTGTTAAGTTACAACTTGTGGGTGGATGGACGCACGTGAGAGGTTGAGCAAGAGCAAGGCTGGTTGATGACGCAGTGTTATTAACCTTCAGTACAGTTAGCATAGACTGTTTTGTGGTCATTTGTAGGGTTATTGATGTGAGTAATAACCAGGTATTAGCTTGGTATTAACAGAGGATACATCTTAGACTGTAAGTATGTAATGCATGTATGTAATAATGGGTAAACACATTTAAAGATGATAATACATCAACCTATATTACCTCATTGTTGTCAGATTACTACCCCATTGATGTTACCATTTTCTTTAATCCAAATATTGCACATTTTAATGTTAGCAGTTTACCAAAATATTATTAATAGTTGTTTATGTTTTAAATGTTTCCCATTATTTCATAAATTTCAGCCCAGATATATACCTACTGTTAATACCAAGCATGTACCTGGTTAGTACTTTGGTAATTACATGGTAATTACCTCTTTTAATGTCAAACTTATGTTATTACCGACCTGTCGTGTAAAATGGGAACTAGAAACTAACAAAATTAGTTACTATAATAAAGGTACTGATGTCAACCACATTGGCATAGCTGTGACACCTTTGCATTGACGATCTCTATGTGGACCAGAAGCGCCGCCAGCTCCAGCTCTTCACTGTAACTGTTCTTCAGAGGGACGCTCCGGTAGCCTGACAACACACAGCACATCACAACCGACTCAACACATGGTTTTTAAAAGGGTCAGCTCCAGCTTTGGTGTTGGCCTCCTCCCTCAGAGGCATGACATTGGTGTTTTAAAGGGTTTTGGTCAGATTCAGTTAGTCCACATTTACCTGTTCGCAGCAGGCAGACAGGGTAGGTCGCCTGCGCCAGGAAGTTCGGATCACTGAACATGTCCTCCTCGTAGACAGTGAAGCGCAGAAAGGAGAAGGTGGGGTTGTGAATGTCGAACACAAACTGCTTCTGCACCCACACGGGATTCAGGCCGTTATCGGCTGGGGAGGGGTCAGGAGGAGGAGGCCGTCAATACTCGTCTAGTGTTGCGACATGAATGTCAATCAAAAAGGTGTTGAGGTCTCACTCCACTGAGGCGGCAGCTGTCTTACCTACAACGTCTGTCTTGCACTTGCAGCTGTCGTAATCGGGTCCACAGATCTCCACCTCCACAAAGGGACAGACGATGCTGCGGCCATTTTTAGGCAGATGACGAGCTCCCACCACCTGTCAAAACAAAACGACTCTCACTGCCAGTTCAACGCAGGCGAAGGAGAGTAAAAACAAAAATCTCCCTCTGATCGACCTGACCTGTAACTGGATGGTGATTGGCTCCAGATGTAAGGTGTCCTTGTCAAAGGGGTCAAAGGCGTCGTCCCTCATGATGTCGGGCTGGGGAACGTAGCCGCTCCCACCTCCGAGCATGAACAAGGCCTGGTTCAGCTGCATGGGTTTATCTACACACATGCAGTTCATATGTATTCAATACTACTACAAAAAAAAAAACTAATGATGCGTTCAGGTGCTCCTTGTCACCTAGTAAAGTTAAAATGACATTGTTACTACATGAAAACAAACGTTCTACTATCTACTAAACTATAGTTCCACTTAATGTCATAATCATCCTTTATTAGTCCCTCAATGGGGAAATGACGAGGCAGCCAAGGTAATGTGCCTGAAGAGGTAAAACTATCTGTAGTAAAAGCATTTCTATAGCACAACTCTATATGTTTCTACCATGTCAACCAGCTCTTGACCCGTAGATATACGTATTTTAATATCCAAAAAAGCATCACATGTAAGCACCAACACTGCAATTCCAAGACAAAGTAGAAAACGATGTCAGCTTTGTGAATAACTCATTGCTACTGAACCAGTATTTGGCAAATTACTCATTTTAACTGTAACTGTAACACTGCTTACTGCAAATTCTAATACTACAACTTGCACACAAAAAGCCAATTTGAAGCAAATGGGGCCAAATTCCTTGTTAAACTTAATTACAAAGAAAACATGGAGTCTTTTCTTTCCCTCTTTATGCATTTGAGTCAGATAAGTAAAATAAACTTGGTGAATTAAGTGAACGTCTGCGTCTCGCTCTCTGTAAAAGACTGTGTAGAGGCAAGGTTGTGTACATGCTACACTGACCCGGGGTCTGGAAATTGAGTGCCACCAGCTGGGAGCCACAGAGCCACATGAGCAGCGGGTCGTAGTTGGACGAGTCCAGCCTCTGTCCTCGGGGATAAACCCTGGAAAGCTGCCGGCGGTTGTACTGCAGGAAGCGTTTCCCTCTGCTGCGCGTCGCAAACTTCTCTGCCTTTGTCTCTGGGAAGGAGGACATGTCCCGGTAACACGCCCTCTCCGTCCCGATCTCTGGAAGCAGCAGCAGCACATTTTTTGAAAAATGACACACGGACGCAGTTTTAAAACAATGAGGCAAAGAGGAGAGAGAACAATTTGATCCTTACTGTCCTCGTTGAAGGGGACAGGTCTGCAGTAGACCACCAGCTCAGACAGCTCCACCGCAATCTTCTTCCTCCTCTCCATTTGCTTCTCCTCCTGCAGCTGTTGCCATGGCGATATGCCAAACACACTGATAAGTCAGGAGTGTCATATAAAATTCCTTTCAAATATTGGTTACTTTAGAGAGAGCAGCAATACGCTCACAGAAGGGGGGAGAACATTTAAACGCTCTAGCATTTGTTCAAAAGTCCACATGGCTGCTGTGGTGCTGCCGTCAGGACTTTACGCCCAGGATGTAGGGCCACGTTGGTCGTACTGACCCGTGCGTCAGCGTTCTGCGCAGCCTCTCTGATCTTGCTGACCCAGCTGTTCAGGTTCTCCAGACTGTCGGCTGCCACATCCAGGCTCTGAACCGGTTGGGATGACAGCTGCTGGAAGTGGATCGTGCACACGTAGGGCCGCAAATTCTTCCCGTCCTTGTGCACAACTGGACAGATGGGGGGGGGGGTTTGCATGAGAAGGCAGTTGCGTTTTGAGAATTTATATTTCGGCTAGAAGTTAACCAGTTTGCTATGAGGTTTAACGGGTAACAACAACTACACACTGCGCTGATCTAATAGATAATAGAGCTTTTAATAAACAGGAATAAATCGGTGTTTATTCAGTTAAGCTAATGTTTATTTTAAGAGCAACCGGACCGAAAGTCCCTTGAGTGCAGAACCTAATAGCAAGTATGTTTATGTGTAATTAATTTGGTTGGTTGGTTTGAGAATGGATTCATTACATGGAAAATTGCAGTGACTGGCTAAATGTAAAAGTGTATTTATCCAATTTGACAATTAAATATGGTGAAGTTACACAAGAATGCAGATAATTAACTTTTATAAATTGTATCTTGAAATAGACTGCAAGACATTGGTAGAGACTGTGCAGCTTTTGGTAGGATGTCTGGGTTAAATAATTGCATAATTGAAACTGGGTGACAGATAAGTCACTGGGAAGTCACACTGATCAGTCTCTCCCTAATCATCTGAATATACCTGATACAACTAAATGAAAGTTATCACCTGGCTGCCTCAGAAACAGGTTTGTTTTTGGGACTCACCTACATGGCAGGTGGGTACATCAATGAAGCCCTTGAGGAAAATTCCAAGAGGACTGTTCTCTGTGGACTGAGGCAACAGAATAACGCAAAGGGGGAAAAAAAATGAGATCGATTATGATGATTGGAACAACAGGTTGCAGAATCAGAACTCACGGCTTCATCCAGGTCTCTGGTGGGCGAGCTGGGAACCTCCTCCACGTAGTTTGCAGGAAACCACAGCTGCTTCTTCCCTCCGTAGTCCCCTCGCCACCTAAAGACAACACACGGGGTTCATCGGCAGCTCTAGATGTGAACGGCGTAACGGACAAAGCAGGAAGTCACACTGAGCTTCACTCACCAGCCGCCCTCCTGCTTATCCACGTTGAGGATGAGCGCCTGTTTGGGGAAACAGAGCTCGTCTTCCCTCTGAGCTCGATAGTCGTACAGAGCTTTGACCGTACTACACTGGAACACACAGCAGCAACCGACCATCAACCGCTGTCTGACACGGTGTAGTTCTAGAAACGACCACCGGGGTTCTAACCCCAACTTATTTGAAAGCAGAAAAATCTCTCAAACTGGAGATGCAAGATGCTTTCTCTTCAGTGTTAGAATTTCTTGTACCATCAGTCCTTTTGAAATGAGTTGACACTGCACTGCAACACCTCTACATCACAACGCCGAATGAAAACATTTATAAGCCATATTAGATATGAATATACAGTTTCAAAACCAGCGTTGGGATCCATTCTTAATGATAAACGGATGCCAACTTGGCTACACTCCCTTTTGTTACGTCACGTCCAATTTGTGTATTTTGATGCGGAAGGAAAACTTACAAAAACAACTCCAGAAGTGTGAATATAACCTTGGAAACTAGATTCTACAGCATTTCCTGCACATTGATTCACCGGGGGGGGCCTCCAACCAAGTTGCTCTTTAAGTATTGAGGTTGTGTGCTAGCCCTTAGCTTTAAGGGTAATTACATCTGCTGCTCCTTCACTGGATGGTGCGATAACCACAAACCGTCTCACTTACCCGCGCTGTGGGCATCTTATTGGCCTCCACGTAGAAATGAGGAGTGCGAACCTCATACAGCGCCCCGTAGTCAAGCTCCTGACAAACACACACCACATGATGTATGAAGAAGCATGACTTTTTAGGTGACACAACATCAATCTGACACATAAGCAGTCATAATAGTTAGGTGGTGCAAATCAGAATGACCGTTTACTGCTACATACGCAGCTGATGACTGTTTTGAGCCACCGGTTTGCATTAAAGTCATTGCACGGTGGCATAAAAAGATGTGAAACCTGACTTGTGTGGAAGCTATATATGACTTTACGGTCTGCAACATTGCTGCATCTTAATCCAGTTTAAGGTTTAGGATTAGAAATGTCTGCACCGCATTGTCGGGCAACAATAATGAAGCTCTGAAAGTCACAATTTATTGGGAAATTGTTTGAAGTTTGATCGTCGATTATTTATGTCTTCTATCAAGCAAAAATGCCAAACATTCACAGCTCGAACAAAACAGACGGACGAACCAGTGCTGAAACCAAAAGCGGATGTGAAGAGTCACGTTTGTTGACTCTAGTACAGTACGGAAATGAATGGAAATCAATAAAAAAAATCTAAAGCACCTGGCAGCAGTCAAGTCAACTTGTAACATGTGAGCTGTGTCTGACTAACCGTGGTGCCCATCCGGTCCAGGGTGTCCTCGTTGATGGGGTAACGGAGCCTCATCTTGCGGTACAGAGGATGTTTCTCGTAGTAGCTCACAAGGTCGACCAGACTCTCAAACTCAGCCGAGCTGCCCAACATGAAGAGACGGCCTTCCTGCTGGATACGACAGTGTTTGATCTTACCCTCCGCCCTACAGAGAGACGGGCAAAGGTTTCTTTTTGGTGGTTTTAAAATGAAGCCATTTGTCACGTCGAGCAGAGAACAGACGAGAGGCAACGCTGCCGTCTGTCAGCGTTTGTCGACCTCCCACCTGAAGGAGATGGCGAAGGAGTTGTGTTCGCTGCGCTTTCGCACCAAGAACGCGCCGTCTCTGGGAACGCGCATCAGCATGTGTTCAGCCTGAACACGGGACAGACTGGACTGGTACCACCTGCAAAACCCCAAAACTCATTTTAAATTAAACCGATTTTAAAAAACTTTCCGCTGCCCATTTTCAAAATCAGAAGCGGATTCGTCGTTTCCTCCTCCACTTTCACACAAATCAAAAGGCAAAGAGCGGCCGTGTTGGTCACGCACTCTCTGCTCTCGTGTGCGTTGGGCTGAGGTACAGGGCCGCCCAGCCTCATCTCGAACTCGTTGCAGCGCAGCGGCGTGTCTCTGTAGTGGCAGATGAGGCGGTAGAGGCTGTCGAACACCAGGTTGTCGGTCAGGTAGAAGCGGGTGGAGCCAGACTCCTGACGCGAATGGATCCTGCAGTGCTGGACTCGACCAGAGCGCCTGGAGCAGGAGGAACAGCACCGAGTCAGTACGTTCGATCTCTACTAAAGAGTCAGGAAACTCTGGGAGACAAGAACTAATTCAAACTTTCAATACTTCTATATATTTGCTGACATTTCACAGAGATTGTTGTACAAAAATCCTGTGGTTTGAAAATTGATCTATAACTGCTGATCTTTCCTTCATTGAGCTTTCATGTTCATTCTTTTATTGCAATAAATTCGTTATTCCAACGATTATTTTTTTGTATTTTGTACACCTGGTGTTACAAACAGGAAGGAAGAATTAAAAGAGGAGCTTTAATTACATGTTCATCCATTTATTTACAGCCCATAAGGTTCATTGTTGAGTTAGATACACAAGATACAACTTGCTTATTGTTTCTGAAGCTTTCAGTGGCACCTTGTGGCTTCCTCACTCTTCAAGTAGTTAGCAGATGACTGAAATTCCCTGCTTAGGTTACAGAACGGCCAAACCATCTCCTTCACCTGCCACCAGATGTGGATGAAAGCTTCAGAAAATGTGTAAATTGGACATTTTCCTTCATTACATTTTGCTACCGAGTTACTGTTGACAAGACTGCATTTGATCCCTTTTCATACTGGAATTTACATATTTTACATGCAATAAACAAAATAGAAATCTTTTCAATACTATCGAGCATGAATGTGCTGTTTTTTCTGATTTAGTTTTCCCTTTTGATTTTGTGATAAATTATATTTGTATTTTATCCTTATTTTTTCTTTTAATTTAATGTCCAGTTCACTCCAGAATGAAATGCTGAACCTTTTACGTCTCTTTTCTTTATGATTGAAGCTGCTGTTCTGCCGTGTGCAGCTATGACTTTATTTTCTCAATTCTTCTCACTGGGAAGAAAAACAAAAAAAGGACCAAAGAGATGAAGCTGAGATCACTTCTAGGAGACTTCCTGTGTGGCGTTACAGACCAGAACGAGAGGGTGTAGTCTCCGATGAACGTCTCACTCTCCCGAACCAGGAAGGTGCCGTCTTTGGCCCCGCCCTCGCAGTACTCCTGCAGGAGCTTTTCCGCCACCTGTCGACCGTCGCGACCTCCACCCAGCTTCCCGTGGAACCAGCGCTCCGCACAGTGCTGCTCGTTGTTGTTGCACTCCTGACGGATTACAAGCGAGGGTGAGGAAAAACTGCATCATCTTTACATGACTGGCGCCTTCTTTAGCCGATAAACTCCTACCTCTTTTCCTTCTTCATCCTCCTCCTCTTCATCAGCTGTCTGGTAGCGAGACGTCTCCTCCGAGTAGTAAATCTTATTACTGGTCAGGACAAAGTAGTGTGGAGTCCACATCTGTGAATCGCACACAAACACACTTCAGCAACACTACACACTGCACCGACTGTATGATTTATGCATAACCACTCGCACTTAAGTATCACGCACATGGTCGATGGGGTCCTCGAGGTAAAGGATGCCGTTCTTCAGAGAGTTGCTGATGTCGTTCTCGGAGTAGCTGGCCGACGTCACCTCTTCATAAAGCGTGTCTTCCACCAGTTTCTTGTGCTGCGACACAGCGGAGACACAGTTTGGCTTTGTGATCACTAAGATGTGGCAGCATTTTACTGCATACGTGTCGAAGGAGTTAATAAACACACAATGAGACCTTGCTCAAGGACGTCGTAACTTTTACTTTGGCCATTAGGGGGAGTGACAGCCAAGCAGACAGGAGCTGCATCCTACTTCAGTGCTTAAAAGGAATAGTGTGCAGGTTTTTAGTGACAACTGGTGACAAAGTTGCAGATTGCAACCAACTGATAACCCCTCTGCTCACCCTCAACGAGAAACTACGACAGCCACAAAACGCGCAAAAAATATCAAAGGTCCTCTTTAGAGCCACCGCTTGGTTTGTCCGTTCTGGGCTACTGTAGAAACATGGCGGTGCAACATGGAAGGCTCCGTGGAAGAGGACCTGCCCCCTCTGTAGAGATATGAAGGGCTCATTCTAAGGGAACAATTCTTATTTTGAAAACATACTTGTCAATATCTATTTCTGCCACTATACCCTCCTAAATCTTACACTCTGGTCCTTTAAATCCACAAAAGGGGGTCTTTTGGAGGGCCTGAAACCTAGGCTGAGCCTCCACCTCCCCTCCAGATGACGCGGTCCAGCCCAGTGGTTCTCAAACTCCTCTCGCCACCTGCTGTTAAATGACGATTTATCTCTTAACTGGGGACCTACTTGAGCCAAAATCTGGAAATCTGGAGTCGGTTTTACAAGTAATTCCGACAGATTCGGGCTTACACTGCTGACTCTGAAGGGTGCAGTCTCTGACTCGCTATGAGACGTAGGTACCTTGATGAGGATCTTCCTGCGGAGCTGGTAGGGTGAGGGAAGCTCCTCCGCGTTGTTGTCCACTGGCTTGGTGAGCAGCAGATCTCCAAACACCTTCTTAAAGTGCGTGGCCATGTTCCTCTGTTGGACCACACTGCAGTGGTCCTCGATGGACAGGATCACAGGATACCTGCACAAACACAACAGCAGGTAGGTGAAATCTGCAAGGCTTTCTTTCCATTTGTGCCAAATACGATTTGACGCTTCGGGGCTTCAAACTCCGCAAACACAGCGACATCTGGTGGCTTGTAAAACTTGTGGCAGCCCTTCATGACTGAGGCCGAAGCCCCACCAACACCTCGCTGATATTAACAGTTTTAGTCTCATATCGGCAATAAAAAGTCCAAGAAGCCTGCGTGTCGTTATTGAATGTGTATGCTTTTGTTCAGAAGTGCCGCATTAAATAGAGACGTTATGGTGTTTTGTTAGAGTAAAATAATTTTGTGTAATAATATGTTTGCTGACGCGAAACAAATGTGCCATTTTGGTGTAGTTAAATCCAAGTGCCACTGTGGGCTCATGGTTTTAAACTTCATGGCCGATAGCCGATTTGTGTGACATTTCATGAGTCGTGATGTGATGTGGAGTGATTCAAGTCACCAAATTAGCCAGTTACTTTTATTACATTATTACTTGGTATTGGGAGGAAAATGTCGCCATATTCTGTTACTCCCCTTCTCTTCTTATCCCATTAATCACATAGCTGAGCTGTAAAACCTTCTAAACTGTCAAACTGAATGAAGCGTCGTTGTCATCCGCCCATCTCCAGATAGCAGTAACAATGGAGGCGTTAGTTTTGTTTCACCTTGGCGTTGTTGGTGTGCAGTTTAGCATGTCAGCAACCAACCAGGTAACATGAAAACCAACGTACTGTTCACTTACGACAGCACGTGGGATCTGACAAACCCAGTTAACGTATCTCTTTCAATCGTTAAACTTCGAAAATGCATTTGTTTTTAAGTTTCACCACATACATCAAACGGACAGACGGAATAATGGAAAGCTTGACGCAAATGCCCTCTTCATCGGCTTACTCAGATGTGACGAAGGCGTGTTCTTTGATGGTGTGCAGCACGTCCAGGAATTTGATCTTGGAGGTCAAAGTGTGGCCATGGTAGATGATTGGCAGGTCATCAGGTCCATCCCAGCAGTCCACTAAGATCAGAACATACACAGTTACAAACCTCTACTGAATCTGTTGTACTGCAGAAAGGACCAGACCCAAAACAGACATCTGAACACAAAACATATGTGGCCAGTATTCTATTTTCTTGTGAGTGTGTTGGGAGACTCTTACGTTCGATGCAGCGGCAGCCCATCCTCAGGCAGCGGGCGTAGGCTTCTAGAGATGATTCACTGGAAAACTGGTCGCCTGTCAGGTAGCTGAAGGTCCATAACAGCAGTGACACGTCAATAACGGCATTAGAGGAAATCTGATTATCTTACTGAATATATTCATGTGCATTTAAGGGCTGCAACTAATGATAGTTCCATCACAACGGTACCAGCACCAGTAGCATGTTCAAAATTGCTTTTGTCCAAACAACAGTAAAAAACAAAACACATGCAGTTTATAAAAACAGCAAAGCAGTAAAAGTCTCAGATTTCGAAAAGCTGGAATCTGACACCGTTTTGCTTTAATATGGCTTAAAAGGTTTAGTCGATTTAATCAAAATTGCCGTTTATGTTCATCTACTTATTCATTAGTCGGCTAATTGTTTCAGCATTACGTTTGATATAAAGAAACTAAAGATTTTCTCAATGGAAAAAAGAAAACCTAAAACCGTCTTATTTACACATTTTATTTTGATAAAGAAAGCAGAAAGTCAATAAAACATTCAAGAAGAGTTAGCTGGGGTGTAATTTAGCCGAGTTATGAAAGTATACGCAGCAGCTTATTGGCTTTACTGTTTCAGCTAATCAAACCATTCAAATCCTGTTGATTTCTAGACGTGATAAATACACACAGCATGCAATTATGACAGATTTGGAGCTGTTGGAAGGCACCATTTACACTATATGGACAAACGTATTGGGCCACTCCTCTTAATCATTGAATTCAGGTGTTTCATTCAGTCCCATTGCCATAGGTGCATAAAATCATAAGTGGTTTTATAAAGTGGAAACATTTAGGAACCACAGCAACTCAGCCACGAGGTGGCAGAGCACGTAAAGTCACAGACCGGGGTCGCCAAGCACAATGCCAAGCGTCGGATGGAGGGGTGTAAAGCAGGCCGCCACTGGACTGTGGAGCAGTGGAAACGTGTTCTGTGGAGTGACGAATCCTGCTTCTCTATCTGGCAGTCTGACGGACGAGTCTGGGTTTGGAGAACGTTACCTGCCTGACTGCATGATGCCAACTGTACAGTTGGGTGGAGGAGGGATGATGCTGTGGGGTTGTTGTTCTGGGGTTGGCCTTGGCCCCTTAGTTCCAGTGAAGGAAATCTTAAAGCTTCATAGCTTCATCTTACAAAGTCATTTTGGAAAATTCTATACTTCCAACTTTGTGGAAACAGTTTGGGGAAACTGGCCTTTTCTGTTGCAGCATGACTGAGCCCCAGAGCACAGAGCAGGTCCATAAAGGCCTGGATGGATGAGTTTGGTGTGGAAGAACTTGACTGGCCCACAGAGTCCTGACCTCAACCCCACTGAACACCTTTGGGATGAACTAGAACGCAGACTGAGAGCCAGGACCTCTGGTCCAACATCAGTGTCTGACCTCATAAATGCTCTTATAGATGAATGGACAGAACTTCCCACAGAAACTATCCAAAATGTTGTAGAAAGTCTTCCAGAAGGGTGGAAGCTGTTATAGCTGCAAAGGAGGGACCAACTTCATATTAATGCCTATAAATTTGGAATGGGATGTTATTAAAGCTGCTGTAGGTGTGATGTTTAGGTGGCCCAATACTTTTGTCCATGTAGTGTATATATACTGTATATATAAGCATGTGGACAAGCTTCACAGCAGCAGCCACTTTGGTTTTGACTTAAAAACAAACACTGCCGATTTACATTCTTGCCATCCCACAGCAACATAATATGATACCAACTGCCGTCCCACGCAAGACTCAGCATATTGCGTCAGTACTCTCAGTGCTTGTGGTGCATGTAACTTCACAATGTGTGTAGTTTGCAGAAAGGAAGTGTTCATGCATCAACAGAAGGAAAGACTTCAATATCTGCAGAGAACATTTAGAAATGTGTCACAGTGCAGACATCCTAACAATGTTTTCCTTTTCCAAATGAGTTCTGTTTCCTCCCTCCCTCTTTACCAGATCCTATCTGATGGCCTGCGAGTAGCCCCCCCCCCCCATCCTGTACCTCCCAGTCCTCCACAGATCACCACCTCCTCCTCCACAGCTCACGTCTGAGCGATGTCACAATGCTGCAAGCGGACCTCCTGTTCCCCTTCTCCACATTCTGAGCCATGCTCTATCCTTTGGAACTGTTTCATCCTGTTGTGGCTCGTTTCGATCAGCTGATTATTATTCTACGACAGCAGAGGTGGCGCTGTGGTGGTGAATAACAGCATTTTCTAATGTAAATGTGTATTTGTAATACTCTCATAGCTCATTACACCTTTTCCCTGACAGCAAACTGCCAGCCAGTCAGAGACATTAAATGCTTTCATTTTCAACCCTGTGCTGTGCTCAGAGCTGCGATGGAGGCCAGTGTTCTTTTGTCTTTTGCTGTATTTGCTTTTGTACACTTCAAAGTACTCCTACTGCTGTTAACAGATCCGACAGTAAAATGTTAAAGAAGATGCTTAACCACGAATACGGAGGTTCAGCAGGGTTCAGGGTATCATTTAAATAAAGTCAATAATACGGTACAACGGCCCAAAACATTTCCACTAGGATCCATTAGATCGGTTGGTGTTGACTGGATATGCAGCGTTTTCTGTTGCATTTGTTTTTGGGGGTTTGTGTGTTCGTTTGCTGTTAAGAGATCTGTTTTTGGCCACCAGACCCCCTATTGTTGCATGCTACACTTATTTACTACATCTATTGCTCTGTTTCACAATCTCCCCACCGAGGGACAAGTAAAGGAGTCTCTTATCTTAACTTTACATTTCGGCCACCAAAAATGTACTTTGGCTGCCAAACTTTGGGCCGTGCGGCCTGTAGAAGCACGAGCGTCGAGCCCTGAAGCGTAATGTGACGTGTCTGTAGTCACTGTAGTCACAGCAGCGTTGTTAGATCCCCGTCTGACACCGTCCCCATTCACAAACAGACGCCAGCAGCATTTTGTTGTCTTCTGTCCGGCTCACTCAGTCTGGGAGCTCCACCTGTTACTAACCTGGATGCTGTCACCGTGACAGGAACTTTAAAAGGGCTTTACTGTGCGATATCAAGTGGACGCACAAGAAGGAAGAACTGAATCTCTGCTTTTGTGAGCATTCACGTGGAACCCAGAGCTGGGTGTGTACAGGAGCGTGCACGAGTCCAGCGGCCGCCTCGGGACGCAGAACCTGAACAGAACCTTTCAGCAGCAACGTTTACAGCATCCTGGAGCCGTCGGACAGGAACATCTGTCTTTGCTCCATCGCCAATTCACTGACATGACTGTGGTTTAGTGGGCAGGTGAAGTGAGGGGTTTTTGGACAAAACAACAATGAAGCAAGTGGCTCTGGATCCAGGGCAGCAGCAACAAGCCTGCTTGATCTCCAGCCGACACTCAACCAGCACATCAACGTGCTGCTGACTGCATGATGAATAATATCAGACACAGAGATGTTGGACTTACAGATGTTGAGCCGAATGTGACAAATGGTTTTATAAAATGAAAAAAGACGTGGTAGAAATCCCCAGTAACAAGCTGCCATGTGTCGTGATCCTGCAACATCCTGCTGCAGGTCAGAGAAACTGAACACGTGTGTTTTTGCATGCTTGCGATAAAAAGATGGGCGAACAGCATAACGCACTAAAAGTGGCTCCATCCATAGTTTAGACGTGACTTGATTTAAAAGAATCCACTGAGCAACACACAGTTGGGTGCAGGCTGTGCAGGCTTGATGTTTAAAGGTCTGCCTTTACAACAGGCTGCCAGTCACATCCAGGGACCAGCATCTTGTGGATCACAATGAGCTGATGTCTGCAGTCTCACAGAGGGAGCAGCAGACTGCAGCACCTTCTCTACTCCAGGCCGCCCTGGACTCCTGTCCTGGTCTACATCACACCAGCTTCACGTTTCTGGGTGACCCTCAGAGATCCTGGTCCTGGGTCTGTGGTATGGCTGCTGCTGTGTCTCCCACCGAGGCTGCCCAGTGCAGCGTCGTCAGGGACACCACCGCTCACCGCGCCCACAGCCTGTTTGTCCTCCTCCCCTCTGGGAGGCGCTACTGGAATCACCGTTCCAGGACCAGCGGGATCAGGACCAGCTTCCTCCCCTCAGTTGTCACCTTGCTGACGGGGGCAGCCCCTCCCCCGACTGTGATATCTACCATATCTTTACTGAGTTGGCTCTTCTGGTTAGATGCTACTCTGCATGGTGTCGCCTCAGAACGTGCACCGATTCTAGAAGTTTCCCTTCTGGACTGCAGCAGAGTTTGGAGTCAGCTGGAGCCCTGCAGGGCCCCAACGGCCTGCAGGGCCCCAACGGTCAGCTGCAGCCCTGCAGGGCCCCGACGGTCCGCTGCAGCCCTGCAGGGCCCCATCAGTCCCAGTGTCTCACTTCAGACCTTTTCACTTTTATCCAATTTAAAGATCAGAACGCAGGCTGCGTTTCACACGTCACACTTTATGGGATGTGGCTGTGACGTCAGATCAAGATGGAGAATCCTAAAAGTTGAAACATTGTTGAATCTGACGCGATGTTTGCTGGTTTCTGTGGCCGAGAATCAGAATTAAAGGGTGGTACCGACACATAAACCTCGTCCTGTGTGTCCCTGCAGACCCGGCAGCACCGGACCGGGTGCAGACCGCTTTGCTGCATTGAGTCACGGCGGGACGAGGCCATGTGACCAGACTGCACCGTCATGGAGGGCCGAACTGGGCCGAACTGGGCCGAACTGTTCTGCAGCGCGTCACCGCTGCAGAACAAACAATCTGTGCACAGATTTGACCGCGTGAACGCGCAGGAATCGGGTGACTTGCCTGTTATCACCGTGTCTGCGGCCGCTTCTCTCTCCGTCATCGTGGCCTCTCCGATGCAGCCGCACCAAGCAATCTTCCTGCTGCTGGACCGGGTCTGAGGAGGAGAACTGCTGCACGGATCCTATGGAGAAGCCCACATAGAGACGGTGTGGGGGGGCAGCGAGCCTCAGCACAGAGGATGTTGGACCCCAGACTGCTGCTGCAGTTCTGTGTGTGCCCCTCCCATCCCAGGCTGTCCTGCACAGCAATGCTGCTGCAGTACTGCTCTCCGCCTGCAGGACTCAGAGCGGGTCCAGGTCTCGTGTCGCTTTAGGAACAAACGGACAGACGAGTGCCTCAGAAATGTGCTTTGACTCGACAGGCACGTTTCAAGGCACGTTACCTGGACCACGACTGGGATCCTGGTGGATCCTGGTGCAGATGGTGCAGGACTCACAAGTGACACATGTGGGGACGGACTGCTGACACTGCAGCCTGTCTGACTCAGATCTGACCACAGGGTCTCTGCTGCAGTGAACCCAAGTATATGAAGCCGTATGCAGGACAGGGTTCTGGATTAGCACCTTGGCTGCCCTGCTGCTGCCGAACTCCCTGAAAGCTAATGAAGTGAACATCTGGGAACATGCACCACTAAAGCACCACATCTGGTACGATGACAGCCTAAAGGTGGACCCTGCTTTATTATCTGATCTGGAGGTCCTGTGTTGGAGAGGGTCTGCTGTGTCCAAGTCTAGTCTGTTCTAGTGTCATGTAATGATGCGCACACACACACACACACAACTCCTCGATGCACCGTAGCACCAAATATCTGCTGCAATATGCTCAGTAGCTGCTTCTTACCAAGTACTTTAACACACCATCTGCATGCTGACAGACTGCGCACGCCTACCGTCTGCGTCTGTGTCTGCATCTGCGTCAGAATGCAGACAGATCTGACAACAATCCTTACTGTTGTATTGGTACATTTCTGGTTGCTTCAGTTGCGGAGCAGTGACTCAGCAGCAAATGCTACCTCACTCACAGTTTTCGGTGTGGAACTGGATCCAGGGGCTGATGCAGCAGACGTGGCTACAGTAACATAATGCTTTTGCGTATTTTGCTGTCTGTCCAGATCCAGCCTGAAGGAAAGCTCGGAGGACCTCGGTGGAGGAACCTTCGTGCTAAAGATAAAGTTTTGAGTCTTTTGAATACAAACATCATGTTTTGGATGCACTGATTAATAATTAAGCTGCACAGGTTGTGTTTCTAATGACAAATGAAGCCTTCGTGGGTCATTAGAATACGTTTCCTGTTTTAAAGCCCTCGAACACAAAGCAGCCAGCGGACTGCAGCCGTGGAGCATTTACCGAACGCCCTGAGAAACGGGGAGAAATGATTCTGTAGACTAGAGGCAAATATCTGAATGGATCTATACAGCCAGCTGTTTCACCTAAAATGCCATGCAACACAGCTAACCTGTCACGAAGCTGCAGCCATCATTGGCCCTGCTTTGAATCCCCAGATACTCTGAGCTCTCTGCTGTTTGCCTGTTTGCTTCAGCCTGCCCGGTGCGATGCTGCTGGGCAGTTTCTGGTTAATATAATTAGTTACTTTGTGGCAGAAGTCATTCACAGGAACGCGTCAGCTGCACTCCCTGCTGGCTGGATGTCCTGGATTATGTGTGAATTCAGCCGATGATAAGATTCTATCACTTTTCTGTTGTTGAATAAAACATTCCAACCCAAGGCATCATGATTTGTTTTAATAGAAAATCTTCATAATAAAGCAGCTGTGACAAAGTTGGCCTCCCACTGTGTCTAGATATTTGTAATCTGTCATTCTGACCAGTGAAATTTCAAAGTCAAGTTTCAGGTTGTCTGCAGTCATTTCAACCAGCGTGCCCATGGGCAAATTGGAGGTTGTGCATGAACCAACATATACATGACTTTTCAGCAAGGACATGTATCCTGGGTTCCATTATGTTATGGTTTTTTTCCCACATATTCTTTTTTTCCCCCAAACATATATTTATTGAATTTATACAATCAGCACAGTGTACATTTGAATCTCCCCACACTCCCACAGGCAGTGATATAAAGTACCTTGATTGCTTTTGCACTTATAGCACAGGTCTGTAACATTAGGATCAAATGTATTTGTGGGGCCGGAGGTTAAGCTGTGGACTTTCAACCCTGGGTTTGGCTGTTCGAATCCAGGCCATATGAGGCCATATGTCTGGTAGCTGTGGTTCTGGAATTAAGGCTGTTCATCAAAATAGTGTTTCAACAAAGGACGAGTCTCTGAACGGTACAATATATTGTTGGAAAACCATAAAGACAACACAGATAGTAAAAGATGGGAACATACTACTGTATCATATATGCACAGTTCATGTTAAGATATTAGTATAACGCACATTTCAAGACCACCTTAACGTCTCACAGCGTGTCAAATTAATATCTTGGTAAGTCAGGTGCTGCACAGCAAGGAGACAGCCATCTTGAATCTGGTAAAGACGGACTACTTCCTGCTTCCAAAGTGTATACAACAGGCAATTATTTGATCTTGTTGATGATGTAGAGGTGTCACAAACCCATATATCAAATATGATACAAATAACGTTATGGTGTTACTTATACATACATCTGCTGCGCGTGCTCTTTGTTTTACCCTGGAGTCATTATGTGTTTCTGGCCTGACAGCAGACTCCCTCCTCCAGGGGGCTGAGGTTCATTGACGTAATCACATGAGTGACTGATGTACTGAACATCAGCCTGGCTGTGATTTGGTCGGGATAGTAATTTAAGATGCGTCGGTCTTCAGGTGAAATCGTGGGGGTGGTGTGTGGTTTTGTCTTTCCCTGCCCTTCTAATCAACTTTTGATGCCGCTCCCCTTTAGGTGTGGATGGATCCATGAAACTGCCTCCAGACTGTTTTCAGCTTGGCCTTCTGAAGGATGTCGATGTTTATATTTTTGAGACTTAGCCATGTCTGAAAGCAGTTTAAAGCCAATGTTGTTTGCCTCACAGCATTAGCTTCATGTCTGAGGTCGGCTGATGTCACGTGAGCAGAAGGGTTCCTTTCCTGAGGACCATTCATAATTTATCTCTGGTATTTGCAGAAATATGTTCACCTTTGCCGTTCAGCGTTTGTTACCATCTACGACAGGCTAGATGTAATTAACGATTATTAGAAGTCTGTAGAAACGCAAAGTGATACGTAGTAAAATGTCCCGGTGCTGTTAAACTCTATATCAGCACTCGTGGAATGCCTCTTGTCCAATCAAATTACTTGGTCGGAACTAAAGCTTGCATAAAACCTCATTCAGACCAAAGATTTGTGACGAGACGAGTTGAAACTTGAAGCTACTTGCAACTAGAAGATACTAGATGGTGAATCGTTTGCACAGCAACGACTCTCTGTACCTCTGTTTTCAGGCTTATTTTGTAGCTGGATATCATTTGTAGCATCTTAAAATATTAATGAGGATAGTGATAGTGAGTTACTTGCTATAGTTGCATTTCTAATATTGATGAAACGGTGGAAACATTAAAAAACGAGCAGCCTTGGCCTGTGTCCGCGTGGCCATCTAGGTGATTTTTCTGCCGCCTCCACGTTGTTGTTACTTGTCCTGCTTGGTGCCATAATGCCCAGGTCTTACTGAGGGAATGACTTGCAAACCGCCGACCGCCCACCTCCACTGGCACGCACCTGGTTCTCCAGTTGTTCCTCCACCAGCTCCGTCTTCCTCTCTTGCACCTCCTCCATCCTCTCCTCCCAGGGCACAGTTAGCTCCAGCAAGATGAGCTGTCTTATGGCCTGAGAGACTGAAATGATGTCTGTCTGTCTCTGTGAGTAGCAGACATTGGCAATGAAAATCAATCAAAATATATAAAAATGAAAATCTGGCAAATAAAGCAATGTGACTAAGACATAAGTGCAGAAGTGAAATATAGAAATAAAATATAATATACAGTCAGGTCAGTGACACAGGTTTTGTGCTTTTGCCTCTGTGCACCATCACAATGGATTTGAAACAAAACAATCAAGATGTGATTGAAGAGTCGACTTTCAGCTTTAATTCAAAGGGTTCGACAAAAATATCACATTAACCGTTTAGGAATTACAGCCGTTTTTATACAAAGTCCCCCATTTTCAGAGACTGGAAAGTAATTGGACATTTGACTGACAGCAGTTTGTTGGCCAGATGCAGCCTGTTCCTTCATTATTTCATGACAAATTAAACAGATTAAAGGTCTGGAGTTGATACCAAGTGTTGAATATGCATTTGGTAGCTGTTCATGGGAAATCTCAATATGTGGTCCAAAGAGGTGTCGATGCAAGTGAAGGAGGCAACATTAGGCTGAAAGAACAGAACAAACCGGTCAGACAGACAGCAGAAACCTTAGGGTGGACAAATCAACTACTTGGTACTTTCTTAAAAATAAAGAATGCACTGGTGAGCTCAGCAACACTAAGAGGCCTGGAAGACCATTGGAGACAACTGCAGTGGATGAGTGCAGAATAATTTCCTTGGTGAAGAAAAATCCCTTCACAACATCTAGCAAAGTCAAGAACAGTCTCGAGGAGGAAGGCAACAATCAAGAGACGCCTTCATGAATGTAAATACAGAGGATTCACCACAAGGTGCAAACCACTGGTGACACTCAAGAACAGAAAGGCCACGTTAGACCAGAAAACATCTAAAGAAGCCTGGACAAGTCTGGAACAAGAGTCTTTGACAGATGACACCAAGATGAAGTTGTACCAGAATGATGGGAAGAGAAGAGTCTGGAGAACAACAGGAACGTGATCCAAAGCACCACATCACCTGTCAGACCTGGTGGAGGTGGTGTTGCAGCATGGACATGTGTGGCTGCTGGCTCCCTGCTGATGGAAGCAGCAGGATGGATCCTGAAGTGTACAGGACTGAACTACCTGCTCAGATTCAGCCAGATGCTGCAGGACTGACAGGACGCTGCTTCACCGTACAGATGGATAATGACCCAAAACATACTACTGTTATGGTGTGGCATTGGGGCAGCAGGAAAAAGGACCCAAATGCAGACAGCGCAGTCAGTTCAGGGGTTTTTATTAAGGATAACAAAAAGCGCTTACAGGCAGGTAAGGCTGAAGAGACGAGTCCAAACACAACACAGAAACATGACTATAATCCAAACACGTGCAGAATCCAAGGCAAAACCGACAGCATATCCACAAGCCCCAAACAGGACCAACAACTGAACCGGGCAGCTTAAATAGACAAGACACTGACAGGGAACATGAGACAGGTGAACGCTGAGAGCAGGTGAAACTAATCTACAATCAGCTCAGACAGGACACTAACGAGTGACTCAGACCAGGTGAGCGCTGAACTGACAGGAGAAGCGAGGCTGGCAAACACAAGAGCGGACGTAGACAGGACACATGTCACAAAAAACCTGACCTCAACCCAGCCGAGCAGCTTTTCACATCCTGAAGACAAAGCTGAGGGCAGAAAGACGCATAAACCAGCAGCAGCTGAAGGCGGCTGCAGTAAAAGCCTGGCAAAGCATCTGAGAGGAGGAAACTGAGTCACAGTCACTGTCACTGACTACAAAGGATTATTTCTGTCGAACCCTTTGAATTAAAGCTGAAAGTCTTCAATCACATCTTGATCGCTTCGTTCCAAATCCATTGTGATGATGTACAGAGGCAAAAGTACAATGGTGTCACTGTCCAAATACTTATGGACCTGACTGTATTTATAAAGTATAATAGAATAAAGTATAATATGAAATACTGTGGTGTAAAGCAGTGATAAATAATAAACTAATGTAGACAGGTTGTGCAATAATAAATGTAGTAACTATATGCATAATGAGAGCCGGTTATAGACAGGTAATGCACATAAATGTATATTCTGTGATGTTTAACAGCATGTAAACAGGTAGTAAAATTTATATAGAGTATATATATATTTATATATATAAATAAATTCCCCTCTCGCCCCTTCAGGCGGTCTGTTCCTCCTTCAGGCTCAGGTCCTCTACAGAGGTATCAGTATCTTAGCTGTTCCCAGGTCTGCACTCTTCTGGACAGAGATCTCAGATGTTGTTACTGGAATCTGTTGGAGCCGCTCTCCCAGTTTGGGGGTCACAGCCCAGAGTGTTCCACTGGCGGAAGGGTGAACCATCATGGGAGGACAAACCCCTGCACAGCATGAACCACCGGCAGAAGTGGCTGATAGTGAAATTCTACCAGTGGCTGGAAAAGGCTGGACTGAAGGACACCACAGAGGCACTACTCATGGAACAGGGTCTGAGCACAAGATCAATAGGCCAAGATCAATAGAGGCCAGGATCTACCCCACCAGGCAGGACCCCAGGTGCAGACTGTGCAAAGCTGCCCCTGAGACAATCCAGCACATAATGACAGGGTGTAAGATGCTAGCAGGCACCCTGCCTGCGTTATGAACACCATAACCAAGTGGCTGGGATGGTGTAGAGGAACATCTGTGCCAAGTATGGGCTGGAAGTCCCAAGGTCACAATGGGACACACCTCCAGACCAAGCTAGGATCCTGTGGGACGTCCAGATACAGACGGACAAACTGGTGATGGCGAAGCGACCGGACAGAGTAGTAGTCCGGTCAGCAGTGATAGATGTAACAATCCCAAGAGACAGCAACATCAGGAAGAAGGAACACGAGAAGCTGGAGAAACACCAAGGGCTGAAAGAAGAGCTGGAGAAGATGTGGAGAGTGAAGGCAACAGTGGTCCCCGTGGTAACCGGAACACTCAGGGCTGTGACCCC
>JAVQJF010057846.1:0-10887 GCA_036023855.1 Gadopsis marmoratus
GTAACAAAGCACAGAGGCCTCTGCTCCGGTCCCACTCCAGCTGATGCTGTATCCCAGCCCCGCTCACCTCACCGCATCTATAGATGATGAGGCGGATCAGACTCTCCAGGCCTCCTCACTCAGTCAGGGTCTTGCTTTAGGGGGCGCTAAGTGCCACATGTCCCATTTTGTAGCACAAAATGCATCATGTGCGTTAAGTGTGTCTCGGGGCGCCAAGTGTCACTTCCAGTGTGACGGATGGGATTTCACGCCACAAAAGGAAGGAAAGCACTTTGGAATAATTATAACGTAATTACAATCTCAACATATTTCACACGAGTGAAAATTGACCAGAATTTCCTGTGAATATAATGAAAAGCTGAATGTGACACTTAGCAGCATAGTCTGTCATAATGTATTTATATCTGGGTGCTGTCAGGAGAGTAAACTGTATAGGAACACGTGCAGTCTACAAAGAAGAGAGAAAGAGAATTGCCATTATTTTGCTTAAGGTTTGCTTACACAGTCATTGAGCTTTGGATCATCCATATCCTCTGAGTTTTTTGCTGGTAGGCTCCCAAAGAAACAATGTCTCCCACCTCGATTTACAGGCTGCAGTTCAGGGTTAGTTGTGCGTAAGAGGCTGCGCTGATTAACATCCACAAACGGTTAATTGTGATTTTCCAATCACAAAATCAATCCCAAATGCAGAGGACTGTTTTTAAGAATATATTTTGCTGTCCAAGATGTAAGATGACACACAGCTAAAGTTTGCACTAACTATTTAAAAGCCTTCGTCAGTCTGGGCTGTTTAACTTCTAATTCCTGTATCAAATCATCTTCAAATGCTTTTGAAGTTATTAAAATGTTTATTCTAATGACGGGAAGCGACTAAAAAGGAGAAAGAACATCCCAAGAAATGGCAATCACCACATAAAGCAAAGCCGCTGGACTGAAAAAGCATGAAGGAATTGGATGTTTCTCAACAGGCTCCGCCCCCGCCCGTTTGAAAAAAGGATAACTTTTTTTTCTCCACCAAAAATCAGCAAGTCATTTAAAGGATCATTTGTATCCTGCTGTGTCACGCAGCCCTCAGTGCAATAATAGTTCTTCATTTTAAAGCAGCTTCTCTCATCTGACAGTAACGCTGGTTGAGGATAACATGAAGACGTGAACAGCAAGGCGAGGTTTGGGTGAGGAAAGGTCATGGTGAAGTATCAGACAGGTAATGTTCTGTACACCCACCTCCAGCAGCAGGATCACCGTGCGTAGCCACTTACTTTGCTGTGAACATAGAACAAATGGAAATCAATAGATGGTATAGACAACGGTAGAGAGAAAGAGAGCAGCGAAAGATGTGCTCTGGTGTCGAGGTAATGATGTCACTAAGTGGACTGTTGTTGTTGCACTTGTTCTCTGAGCCTCTTGACAGATTCTGTTGTTCTTGTCCTCTCAGTAACAGTCAGCCGATGAGCATCAGATGATCCCGCTGAAGTGTTTGTGTTTGGCTGAAACATCCATTGTTGCCGAGTGCTAACGGATAAAGCACCGTCCCCATTTGGTGCGTTACGTAAGTCGCACCCAGCCGAGGCTACTGCAGCAGCACAGCTCGCCCGATGTGTCAGAGAGACGGGAGGGGGTCAGGAACTCGGCGCCTCTACTCAGATGTTCCCTCGTTTTCTTTTCTTTTGGTTTTTTGTTTTTTACACCTTGTACAAACGCAGCAGCCGTCACGTGACAGATGTGATGGGTTTCTAAAAGCTCAAACATGTTACACACACACCTGAGCTAACATGGCCCAGTCAATACTTGGCACCACGATCATCTCCTCCAAAAAGCTGCAAGCGAGTGAATCATAACTACAGATTAGGAGCGCAGCCCGGAGCAAGCTTAACAGATAATAAGAGATTGATGGAATTTGTCTGCTGGGGTGATTACATCCAAATGTCCTTTTGTATTGTGGCCTTATACAACGACTAATACAGACCATTAAGCCCACAGACATTCTTCCTACTTCTATCTCCTTTCCAATCACTTCCACTTTCTAAAAAAATGTTTTAATGGTTTGTGTGTCTGCGTAGACGTAAGACGGGGTAGTTAGTTGTGTTTAGCTTAAGCAGAAAATGAGACCGTTATCAAGATTTCTAGATGGACCCATTCATACTGTTGCCTGTCAGCAAAAGAGCTTTGATGTCTCCGTATTCAGCAAGAAGACAAACACTATACAGTACTGAGCAGTGAGTTTGTGTGGAGATAATGACGACGTTTTGTGTTCTTATCTGTCCTTAACCCATGCTGAACGCCTGGAATGCTGCAGTCTTTTTAAACTAGATTGTAATTAGCTAATTATAATAGACAATTATCAGCATACCTGTATAAGTGCATTTGAAAGTGAAAGAAAGACACAAAGGCACAACATGAACGCACGCGTCAGGCAACAGAACAGCCCGAAGAGAGTAAAGGCTGCACAGAGTAAAGAAAAAATCAAAGATTAAAGCGTTTCCTCTTGAAGTGCCTTGTGGGCTCGGACTGCAAGAGGCTCTTTGTGTGCTTGTGTGAGACATTAAGAGATCGTAATTGGGTTGGGCTGAACGAGGCCAATGACCAGGGCCCACTGACTGGAGCAAAAAGGTCAGCGGCTGGAGTTTATTGGGTTGCCATTTGGAAATGCTACCAAAGCCTGCAGGCTTTGACCATTTGCAACAAATCACTTCCAACAGATAAACCGATCAGCTGCTATTTGTGGAAGCATAGCATTTACTTAGAAGCCATGAGGTTGTGGGTTCAAGCATCCGTGCGTGAGTTAAGAGACGTTTAGTGAAGCCAGACTCAACACTTTTGAGTTGTGGACGTTCCGTCCTTATGAGCTGCTGCAAATTGGAAAACAACTGCTTTATGACTCCGCTCGTGAGCCGCAGGGACCCAGTATCAGCCTTGTGAACAATATTAAGATGAATGTTAACATACTGTAACATACACAGTCTGGTCAGACGTTCATCATGTCAATACGGTGTATCTCAAGGCAAACAAATACATTTACCCTAGAAAAGTCTCATTTCAGTGTCCTTTATGCTCTCTGTTGCTCTGCCAGACACCACTGCTGCTGTAATCTAATTTATTGCTATGCGCTGCACAGAATGAGAATTGATTGAAACAAGAGGAAAACAGTGACATGAATAACAATATCGTGTAGTAAGAAAGGACAATTAGCTGATCGATGGTCACTGGGAAATAATGTTTGTCGGGAACAGCAAAATGAATGGTATTGTGATAACATGTTGGTTAAATTAAATTAACCTTCTTGGGCAGTACAGCAGACGATGCAGCGGTGGGGAGTTGTTAGATAGCACGTGTTTTATATATATATATATATATATATATATATATATATTAGGAGTGACATCACTTCAGTCCAGTGAAGTGTATTCAAGTTGAATGACAACTGACATTTCATGTGACATGTTAGCACGGGGTTCCCCAAAATCTTTGCTGCAGTTTGAGGCAGACTACAGAGAAAAGGGGGGCAGCATCAGTGCCAGAGATGCCAGCAGGATCAATAAACTCATTCACAAGGCCGAAACTCTTATTAGACAGAACCTGGAGTCAGTGTGGAGCAGGAGGTCGCTCAACAAACTTCTCTCCATCACAGAGCCCCCCCCCCCCATGACTCACTTCAACGACAGCAGACTTATATATTAATTTGCAATTAATTCTTATTGCTCATTTCATGATTGCTTTACTTGTATTCCTAGATCTGCAATTCTGCTCTTTTGTACTATTTTATTTTTTGTTTCTGTTTTTATTATTATTTCTGCAGATCTGCAAGTGTGATTTTTATTGTGGTTATTCTTATTGTATTGTTGGCTGTGCTGCTGCAACAAAACGATCTCCCTCACGGGATCAATAACGTACATCTATGTCTCTATTACGCATTGTTCATTAAATCCGTTATTATATTAAAAATATTGATTAGTGCAGCTTTAAGTTGCACAGCGCAGCCCTGAATTTATTTAGAAGTTCGGACAGTTTCTTTGTTCATCGTTCATTAGTTAACTGCTCACACTAACTTAAATCAGAATCAGATTTATTGCCAAGTAGGTTTTCACATACAAGGAATTTGCTTTGGTGAATTGGTGCATAACAACTTAAGAAATATAAAATAAGTAAAAATAAGATCACATTTAAAAGAAAGCAAACTGTACATGTAGAATAATATGAATTTGAGCGCTATACATTTAGTGCAAACATTAGCTGAGGATGTTCACGGCTCACAGTGTGCAGATTGTCTTGGGGCTTTCACTAATGTAGCGTGTAGTGCCCTTTAGGGAGGGGGGGGTATTGGTGTCCGAGCCACAGGGGGGTCCCGGCCTTGTTGATGAGGCCAGCTGTGGACGGGAAGAAACTGTTCTCATGGCATGAGGTTTTGGTCCTGATGGACCGCAGCCACAATCTTTCCAGCACGCCTCGGGGTCCTGGCGGCGTGAAGGTAGATTGCAGCCAATCACCCTCTCAGCAGAGCGAATGATACGCTGCAGTCTGCCGCAGGAAGTACATCCTCTGCTGTGCTTTCCTGGTGTGGGAGCTGATATTCAGCTCCCACACCAGGAAGGAGGTCCTGGCTGATGATGGTGCCCAGGAAGCAGAAGGACTCCACAGAGCTGACTGGAGAGTCACTCAGGGTGATGGGGGAGGGGGGGGGGGCTGCGTTCCTCCTGAAGTCCACTACCAACTCCACTGTCTTTAGACAATTGAGCTCCAGATTGTTCAGGCTGCACCAAGTCACCAGATGGTCAATCTCCCACCTGTAGGCGGACTCATCCGCACCAGAGATGAGCCCAATGAGGGTGGTGTCGTCTGCAAACTTCAGGAGACTGACTGACTGACTAGTGACTGGAGGTGCAGCCGTTGGTGTAAAGGGAGAAGAGTAGGGGGGAAAGAGGCAGCCTTGGGGGGAACCGATGCTGATGGACTCAGATGCAGTCAGAAACAAGCTTCCCCAGCAAATAAATACATTTTCACAAGAATGACTTACATCTGAATGAACAATAATGTCTTTAAAGTTCTTGAAGAATTATTAATGCACTTTCCTGCCTGGCCTTAAAGTGCCAAAATAATCCTTTCCTCACAGTTCCTGTATAATTGGGGAAATTTGGTCTTTATTTCTTCTGGGTCTTATAAAAGGAGAAGCGAGATCAGCACCAAACAACAGGGGAAAATGACCTTGCTTGAATAATTAAACAGATTGCGTTGTTTGAATTTGTTTTCTGACAAGTGCAAGATTGACAAAGCGCAGCAGACAGTTTGATTTGCATGTAGCGATTACTTATTCTATGGATGTAATTTTCTTAGAGGCGAAGGAGATTTCAGATAATTGAACCAGTACAATGAACAGAACTGAATGACCCTGAATCTTTATACACTGCCTCTACAGCCTTTGTTCTTTTAACCCAGTGTAAATGTAAATCTGGATACAGTTTCTTTTACATAGTTACATAGTGGCGTGAAGGCTTCCTGTACAGCACATTCCCAAACACGCTGACAGTTTAGATGGCAGAGCTGTTTTTAAAGTGTTTCAGGGGAAGTCGAAGGCTGTTCTCAAGTCAGTTGGGAGTCCAGGGAAGGTCACAAGTCTCGTCAAATCCAGTCGAAGCACATCTCAAGTCTAGGCCCAGATCAATTTTCAATCTTGTAAAATCGAGATTTCAAGTCTTGTCAAAATGACCCTCAGTTCAAGTCTGTAGACCTGTCGAGTCTCAATTTAAGTCTGACTGCAGCTCTCGCAGACAGATGGTCGTACTGAATTAGACCGGTGGTGTATTCACTGCTGGTGGGGACAGTGGGAGGAATAAAAACTCTGCCCACAGGAACTAAACTGCAGGTCCTTTCACTGAAAACAGGTACTGCGAATACACACAAGCTGTCTGTGGATTTGCAGTTCATTTAACTGCTACTGACAGATTCTCAATGGCATTATCATTCATTTATTTATATCAATATCTGACCACGGGGACAGCCAATTCTGGTTTTCTTCTCTGCTCTCTCTGGCTAAAATGAATGAATAAATACGTTTCCAAGAAACACTTTGCTGCTCTGTATGGTTTTGTTCCAGGTCAGTGAGGTTTAATATCCATAGAGCGAATGTCTGCGTGACAAGCCAATGCGATTCACGTTGCTCTGAGAGCTGGCAGACTGTACAGAACCATCTTGAAAATGTGTAACAGGAACAATCCCTATTAATAGTCCCTCTGTGTGAAAGCTTTTAATCTGGACCTTTTACAGCCTGATCTGTAGCGCACTGTGAAAATAATGTGCAAAATCCACTGGTGTTTTCTTCCAAAGCTCTCACACTGCCAAGCTGGGGCTCTCAGATCCTCTGTCCTGCCAAGATGCTGTGGCTGCAGATAGAAGCGGAGTCTCTGCTGGCCAACACTGGCCCTGTGACACACAGGCTCTGCAGCTGAGGCACAAATCGGGCTCTATCATGGAGCAAAATTAGAAAATGATTTATCAGTCAATACGTCTTTACCACAATCTCAAGAATTCTCAACGTTAATATTTACATTTGCATTAAGTAAAACCCAAAGCAGAATTGTTGATTAGCAAATTACCTTTTAATATGTTGAATGACAACAAACACAAATGACTTATAGGGATGCTTTATATGATATCGTACCAAACTGGTTTACAACTGTACATGGGGGAAAAGTCCCATGTGACCTAATGCAGCTATAGAAAAACACAACACGCACATCAAAGCAGCAGTTAATGTTATAAATAACTTGCAAGAAAAATAGTATTATAAGAAAAACAAAATTGCGCCTTAGGAAGCAGGCACCGTCTTCTTTACATATATTATGTCTTCACATGTATATTTTCTGACAATCCACATCACCTAAATACAAGGAAAATGTATTTACAGATATCGAAATAGAGTGTAATCCAAGTATGAGACAAAAACACATACTAAATATCTATTTTTTCATAACTGTGGTTTCAGTAAAAATTGATTTTTTTGGGGGGGGAAGCCGAGGGCCGTGAATACCAGACGGTCAGTTGTGGAAAACAGTTGAGTGATTTAAAAAAAAAAAAAAAATAACAGTGACTTTCACAGCCTTCTCAGCTTTGCATGATTTATGGAGACTTTCTCCCAGATGATCCTATTCCATATGAACTGTGAAGCAGACAAAAAAACAATAGCAGCATTGAGATTCTGTTCACGTGATCAACACCGATCCATTAGTTACACCCGGGAAACTAAAAAAGTCACCATGCAAAATGTGGAAATATTATGCAGAACCATGAATTATCCTGCTCTTACTTATTCAAACTTGCTTAAACCACCGAGCCTGACGTTTTGCAGCATTCTGAGTAAGACTGGGTGGAAAGTATTCCCCAAATACGAATATACTGAGAAGTGATTTCTGTGCAACTACATGTGGAATCACTGTGTGGTTATCACTGAGGAATACATGAGCGTGAACTGCTTGTGAGAATAAACACCATCCGTGCTTCCTCTCCTGCCACCCTGCCTCATTCCCCCAAATAAGGACAAACGCAGCACACTGCATGCTATGAGGGATGGCCCGAGTGAGCTGTGAAATCCCTTTGCTCTGGAGGTTTATCGGGGCCAGTGACTCAGCTCGAGACTGGCACATCTTCTTCCAAGTCAGCCTGAGGCTCAGGCTCCGACATTATGCCGTTTAATGAGATGCCCGAGTTCACAAGAGAGACCAAGGTTGAATTGTAGTTCTCGATCCTAGTTCTCGAAACCTTTCAGCGGAGGCTCCATCTTCAAGTTGCTTTGTGGTTACCGAAGCAAGTCTGAATCTGAGAAAATGGACATTGGGCAGAAGATACTTGCTGGGATTTGAGGACGTGTAGACTGGATGAAGCAGCTTCCTACGAAAAAAATAAAATAAAAGGATGCGTTTTCAAAAAGATGGAACAGAGACGGAATCCCCCAGTAACCCTCAGAGGTATCTTTTGGCAGCAGGCTTTACTCAAAAACAAAAACCCCTCTGGGATGTTTCCTGCAAACTGTGACGTTTGATGTAGCGGGCTGGTCTTTGGGCAAAAAACATCCTGCTGAGATCAGCAGTTCAGTGTGGCGTGCCCTTTGTCCTCAGCTCCAGGGTGTGCAGGCCCTCCTGCCGGCCCAGCGCGTGCTGCGTGCCGACTTTGTGGGCCGTCTCTGTGGCGGTGATGTCAATCTGGGCGTACTTGGTGGAGCTCTTTCCTGTCGGGACACACACCACAAAAAAAAGACCCTCTTTTACCTTGAAGTTATTGAAGGTCTAACATTTGAATGTTCCTCACTGGAGCGCGTCACTGTTTTCTTGGCGTAGTAATTTCCTGGACAATACAACTTATCATTTCAACCCTTTTGTTGTACAGATAAAAAAAAAAAAAACCCCGACATAACATGATATACACATACGTAAGCATATTTCTCAAAATGCTGGAAGTATTCTTTTGATTTTTGACAATTTTGATAATCAGTTTCTTGTTCTCAGTACTTTGTTAGCTCCTCAGATGTGGTGGTTTTCTAAGTCTTCCACTAAACTAATAGTAAATATCGTTCTATTGGCAGAACGAATAGGCAACTCTGTTTTCACTATTTGCTATTTGCCGATTTTTTGGCCAAAAACCACACCATAAAAAAGGACATTCTTGTCGTAGGTGACAAAAGAATTGTCGAGTCATCTTTCGGAGAAAAATCCATGCTTTCGGGAACTGATGAAAACGTCCAAATCAAACATGACAGCGGAGAGTTCGGGGCGAAGTGGATCTCTGCCCTCGCTGTCGACGTGACTGCCTTAAGGTACGCGGCTGAGCGTCACCACGCAGTGCAGAGGAGGACGCACATGACCCCTTGAAAGACTCCGTATGCGTTGTTGCAGCAACTCGGTGCGCTGTGTGGGCGAATCCAAACGGCAAGATGTCGAGGTTTACTCACAGGAGCAGAACCGCCGCCTCCCGCCTGAGTTATGTGCTAACAGCACGTCAAAAGGAGGAGGACCCACATTTGAGCCAGCGAAGTCACAGCTGTGCTTCCGAATGCACGGTGACCCCCTTTCAGTGGCGAGATGGGACGCCCCTCATCCCAGGTGACGGATTAATGAGGCCGCATGCTGGGATGTAAACTGTTTTGCTGACATCAGATATTAGCCTCTCCCATGTCAGAGCCTGAGCGGCCCTTGTATTCCCAAGGGCAGTGCCGCTAATAGCCAACTTGTCTGTCAATTACAGCTCACCGCCGCGTCTGACAAGGACACAGCTGTCTTTTAGTCGGACGGGAGGAAATTAGCTCAATCGTTTGGGAGCGATTCCTGTAACTCTGGCGACGGGAAACAGAATTACAGCGCAATTGTGTCTCGAGAGCGACCCTTCATCCTCGCCTGATATTGATATCCTGGTTTATTTTAAGTTGGCTCCTTCATCTCCGTCTGCAGGAGTTGAACAGAAAATGCATTGTTTACTCAATTGCTTTTCCACAGTGCTGTGTGAGCAAAGGCGAGAGCACGAGGGCATGGCTGGGCTCACTTTGCCTGAATGGCTGGGGTCAAATCAGGACGTGCATTTTCTTATAATATGCCAACCTTTTCATTAAAATAAAAGCTGCTTACAGCTTGTCTATTAAAGGTCGTCATTAGAAATTCTCATGAATGTTTCATGAATTTCTAATGGGGACCTGAATATGCGTTAAAATGCATTCATGATTTTCTAGTTTCTGCTGCTGATTGGTATTTACAACGTGTCCATTTGGGCAGTGTGCGCGCACAGATTTACACAATGATCAACATTTATACAGCAGTGCAATAATATAAAGTGAGCCAGATTTAATGATATGTATAATAATAGCAAAGACATTTTGTGTGCTTAGCCACCAACAAGTATATTAAATATGGCAGGATTATCCGTTGACATTACAACTCACCTCTAGGGCTGAAACTTCTCTATACCTTATTATATCATACTCAAAATCTTACTTTGACATTCTTTATATAAAACCAGAGTGAGTCAAACTACTAGGTTGTCTTAACACAAGCAGCTGTACAAGAACTGTGCAGAAATATAACAGTCTTTGGCAAAACTTTGCTTTAAATCAGGAAATATGTGATCAGAAGATAAGAAAACAGACAGTTTTCAATACGCTGTGCTGGACACGTTTTGTTAAGTACCAAAAAAGGCACTGAGGTCTGATGCCTCACTCTGTGATCCTTAAAGGTTCCCTGTGGAGATTTTGACCACTAGTAGTTCTATGGAGCAGTGTTTTATGAATGGATTGCCATTTTGTTTGTCGTCATGCACGTACACGCGACGCACTTTCCTGCTAACTGTTTCACACTATTGCACCGATCTACCAGTGCAGACGATCCGCTAACAGAAGCAGTGAAGAAGAAGACTGCAAGCAAGTAAACACACAATAAAACTTGATCCCTGCATCATCTGAACGGAGTATAAAACCTTTGTGTTTACACGAAAGCTCCACAGGGCGTCTTTAAGTGAAGGTAATGGAGCTTAAGATTGTCAAAGCTTATTTCAGAAGCTTCCTTACTCTGAGGGGGCAGATGTGCGACGGTCCCTCGGGTGCCGGGTCCTGGCTCCTGCAGCTCCAGCTCCATGTAGTTGAGCTGCTTCTTGGATGTGGGACTAACGGGAATATTCACATATGTCACACCTTCACTGCGGGGCCGTTCAGCAAGCGGCGCCTCTGGGGGGAAAACGAACACTGCCCCTGTCAAAACAAGAGTTGCACGGTACTAAATAAGATCTGGTTCAATTTGTTCAATTTCTTTCCCTCAAAGAAACAAAACTGACAAGTCAAGGAGGTAGCTTATACTATAGCTCCAAAAACCCTTTTAAAACACATACAAGAGCCAAGAAGCTGCATTTGGATGAATGTTA
>JAVQJF010057847.1:0-15911 GCA_036023855.1 Gadopsis marmoratus
TTGTTGTTTTGGCACCAAGTTTAGCAGGAAGGCCATGCATGAACTAATTTAGCAGCTTAGGCTGTAAGCTTGTTTGTTTTGTTTTGCAGTTCATTCTTTTGCCCTTAAATGCTATTGTACGACTGTGTTCTGTTCAGGGTGATAAGGACTTCACCCCTGCAGCTGCCCAGGTGGCCCACCAGAAGCCCCAGCCTTGTGTCCCCAAGCTGCCCTCTGTCCAGCACATCAACCAGCACATTCACCAGCCCCGCAAGTGAGCCAGGCAGCCGGCTACAATGGCTACGCTAACTCCACCAGCCAGCCTTCCCAAATGGAACACGTAGGATGACGATGTTTCCCCACCAGGCACAGATCTCCTCTAATAATTCATTTCCAAGTCATTTTTGTTAGCTTGTTGCATTACAGGTATGAGGCGCTGATCTGCAACAGACGCCCAATGCCAATACAGCCATTGTAGAAGTCCCACTCTTCACACCCCTGCTGCACTATTAGTTCTGCACTTCTGCGTCCTCCTTAAGGGGGATTGTTTCGACAATAAAGTCTTACGGTGCCATTAGTGGGTGGAGGGTCTTCTAAAATGGCTGTCATTGGAGGGTTAAACATTCATGGAGAAACTGATCTCAGATCTGCGTCTGTGGGGGGAACTCTCACCCCCAGTGACGTGCTGACCAATACCACATCACAGCAACCAGCCAATCACATCAACCTATCAATCAGGCCAACCAACCAGTCACCTCACAGTGATGAGCCCGAGCTCCAGCCTTGTACCTATGACCTTCGCAAGACCAAAAGAACCAATCAACAAATCGTGAGGTGGACGCCAGTTTTACTATCACTATCAACACAAACCAAAAAGAGCACAGCAAGCAGCTTCTACATTGCAAAACTCAGTTTGACGTGTGTGTGTGTGTCACAGAGACTGTTGCCAAATTGAACGGGTACAGCATGGACCAGAGTTAAGGTAGCCAATTACATTACCGCATTAACCAATTATCATAGATGTTGTGATTGATCAGCCTCCAATTGGAATATGTAAAAACATTCAACCCAGACAAGACACATATCCAATATTTTATATGCCCATTAAGGAGAACCAATGAGATGCAAAAACATGACCCATTCCTCTGCAATGATGGCTGTCATTACCCAAATAGCTACCTAATGCAGGTCGTTGGTGTCATGCCGCTAGAAGCTAATAGAGCTTTTGCTGCACTTTCCTCCTGTGTCACTGTTCTTACCTTTTACTTAACAGAGCGGAGTCTTACTGATCTCTGATCTGCTCTTAGTGTTTGCTTGCTTTGTTGGAGCTGTAAGAATGTCTGTCCTTCCCCTGCAGTGTTAACTTAACTTTAATGCAAACTCAACCTGCTTCACTGTAAATGTCTGCCAGCAGTGCCTCATTGCATAGATTTAAAAATTTTTTAAATTAAAAATTTTTTTTGTCCCATTTAACTCGCATGGATTTACATTTTCTGTAGTCAACTGGAATTTAAATGCAGCCAAAAATGTAATGAAATCTAAAGAAAGCCATTTAGTGTGAAGCAGCTGCAGGATACTTTGTGTTTGCACTAACATTAGCCTGAACGTCAGGGGCGTAATGTACTCCATTACAAGCTGAACAAAGCATTGCAGAAATGCACCTCAGAAAATAAAAATGACGCTCTTAACTGTAACATGAAAGTAACAACAAGAAATGGCGATTTCTACATTCCATAGAAAAGTGTTTGAACAAATATTTCAACCGTGTGACGGTTTGTCAGTGTGCAAGGATTTTAAATGCAATACATATATTTCTACTTACCAGGATATCTGCAGGTATGGCTCGCTGCATATCGGCAATCTGTATCAGTCCCCAAAATCAGCGGTCTGTTAGAAATGATACATATCAGCACACACCACCCTTTTCCTTAAACACCCATCCCCTTACACTCAAGTGTCGTTTGTTGCAACACTAATGTTCAGGTTTCCAGGAAAGAAAGAAATTTATCTTGCCAAGAAGGAATGTTTTCCTGTGTTAATTTAATTTTAAAAGAGTTTTATTTTTGTTCTTCTCAGTTCTTTTGCTTTTGAAGTTGTTCAAATTGTACAAATCTTTAGTCACTGAGTGGATGTAGGTATTAGGTGTGGTTGTGATAGTAAATAAAGATATAGACTATCATGAAGAAGAAATAAAGGCCTTTTCAGCGTGTCTGTATTTGAATGTAATGAGGGACTGGATGAAAACACTTTGTTGAGACTAACATTTGTCATGTAAAAAAAAGATTTTCAGCTCAGTACTAGACTGGGTGAATGATATGGTTCTAATATTTTGTACTTTGTGAAAGTTCAAAGTCGTCCTACTTGATGGTTTGTGACCTGTACGTCACCTAGAGTATTTGAACGTTCCACAGTGAATTAGCACCCTGCACTGAGGGATTAGGGCTCAGGTGGTGTTTTGAAATGAAGAAGCATCTCTCCAAGAGCTGTCTGCTGGTTTTTTTTCCCTTCTCCCCCCCCTTCGGTTTGCACATGCACACACACACACAGGCAGACATACACACACAGTGTGCCAGGTGTTAGAGCATGTAATCCATTTTTACACAAGCATCTGCAACCAGGTGTTCTGTCAGTTTATGTTAGCCCAATAAACCAGCCAGTGCAGGCTTCGTTGGTACGAGCCTCTTGTCAGCAAGCTGGAGCGCCCCACTAACGCAGACACAATCTCCCTGACTCTCCGTGGTTGTATATCGTTCTCTCTCAGTGGCAGACCTCTCATCCCCTGCCGTGCCCTATTAGCCTGACTGGACAAACGGAATGAGGGTGAGCCACACTACCCTACTCGGGGAATCTCTGGTTGTGTGAGTATGAAATCCACAATGAAGAAGGTAGATTGGATCACGGTGAAATACTCAGAATTTTTGCCCATGCTGTTCTATCTAGTAAACCGTAGGACAGTGTTTAGCACATAACACTGACACTGCAAAAAACTGGTTCACTTGCAACTGTGACCACTCCTACGAGGGAATCTTCCAGTCATGGCAGCGCAAATGTATGTTGAAATACCTATTAAATTGTTCGTCTATATACCTTTTTATAGATTTAAATATCTAATAATGGGTGTGTAGGCTTACTTACTCTCATTTTAGTGGGTCATTCATGAAGTCTGCAGAGAGAAAGCTTTATTTGAGCCAGTAGACCCTCTCAGCAACTGGCTCAGTGGTCGGCTCTGGTGCCCAGTAACGACAAACAACTTCTTATGAGCAAGGCACTGCCCTCTATGTGGGCGGATTTAGGCGGGGTATCCAGAAAGGCCACGTTCTAGTAACCGTGTCTCAGCAGGCCACATAGGTCTTCTGTCTATATGTCAGTCTGACTCCAAAACAGGCTATTTTAGTTTTTCTAAAACAGTCGAGGTTACATTTGAAGGCACTTTACCCTCCTCGCAGTGAATGGGATCAAATTGACCTCAAGGATAATAGGAAGGGTAACATGGGTGCGGAAATGAAAAGCAAGAGTTTCTGCAACGCACACGTGCTGCTCAGGTCGACGGTGTGGCCGTAACTCCTAATTCAGACGCACTTAGCCTTGAGTATACACCACCAGCTGTTGGCCATGAGGTCCTCGGGAACATTACAACTGGTGACTGGTCGTTTCTGTGACAGTCGCCCGATGCTAACCTTGATGCTGCTGTTTACTCAGTCAACAGGCAGCACTGTCGCTCCAATGTGATTGTGGTCATTACAATAAGCCAGCAGGGCTAAAATGACATAGTTACAGTGACATTTTGGCTCCGGTTTCACCAAACCCAAACCGCTTGCTCTCCTTATTGTTTTTGTTCCAAACGTCACACCACAGCATAGGTGGCACTCCTCAAGCTGCACACTGATAGGGTTTTGTGCAAAACTAACCTATTTCCTGCAGTGTTGCTGTTGAAAACATTTTAACAGAAAGTATAATGCGGTCCTTTTTTTTTAATCAAGTTTGGCTGCTCGAGTTTCCCTCGCTTTTTGTCAGTGAGGGCACCGCAAGTTCATTTTTAGTTATAAGTTATAGATAATTCTGATGCTGATTTAATTGAGACATTTTCATTTATTCATACTTTTTAGAAATGGAATTCATTAAGAAGGACCTACTTTATCCTTGATTGCATCACAGTATCATTTCAAAGAATACTAAAAAATAAAAATGATATTGAGCACTGATTTAGACTGGCATAGACTTGATTTAGTTCTTGCTAAATCTGAGAAAATATGGAGAAATTCCTCCCGACTATAAGGATCACGCTGCCCCTACAGCACTTTTTCAGCAATTTGAGCTACAGAAGCTCTTCTGTTGGATTGAACCACACGGGCCAGTCTTCGCTCCCCACGTGCATCAATGACCCCATGACCCTGTCGCCAGTTCACCACTTTTGGTAGGTACTGACCACTGCAGACCGGGAAGACCTGAAAACGTCTTCCACCTGTGCCAATTACTAAACATAGTGTAGCTACTGTATCTAGTCAGCCTTGGCATGCAGCAGTTGCACAGAAACCACATCATGATGATCCCATTCTTCATATGTAAAGACAATGATGACATGGGTGCAGTATTTCAGTCACTGGCTCATTCAATCATTCAGTCTTTGTCTGGAGGATCATCATTCATAAACATGCACCATGTTACTTACTCTACTATAACATGCAGAGGGCCTTAAGCGTTATACCAAATCCAACCAGCAGAGGGCCCCAACTAAGGATTACCCCCCAAAATCACAGGTTTGACAGAAGCACCCATTGAATGCGGATCTAGAATCAGGACATCCTGTCTAAATCCCAGCCTGTAGCATCACGATATGACATAACAGCTGCCGTACTCTCAGTGGATAGTGCCCTGTTCATTTGGCCACTTCTGAAGTTTTATGAGGGATTTGGGGCAGGGCGGGGCGGGCTGGGGAATCGCTGACCAAGCCTGTGGCTGCTTCATAATCTCATGTTACAATCTAAGCCAACAGCTGCTTGAGCTACAACAATGACCTAAATATTATCTGATGCATTCAGGGCTAATAGGTTTTGTCTCTCTCCCATATGCGCGCACACAACACACTCAGGCAGTTCATTCCTTCACACTCTGTATGAATAGATGAACAAAACACACACGCACACACAGTATGCACAATTAACCGTCCTGACCAGAATTCAATATCCTGTCACAAATATAAGCATGTAAAGATATCTCGGGTTCATTCAGTGTTCCAGAGAAACCAGCTTACAGAAATACAGTACTGCAGTAACCTTATTAACATGCCCCATACTGACTGACAAAACACGATCCGAGAAGTCCATATTCATGGTCAGCCAACCTATGATGCCTCTGCACACGGTAGACATTGTTGGCCGTGATACTGCGTTGTATTTAGCCATCTTTGGCATGCAGCAGTTAGTCTGATGAAAAGGTGTTTTCATATGAAACCGTTCCTTATGTTATCGCTGAATGTTAATCCTGAAGCCACTTACACTTTGCTTAAGTGCAGAGTTCAGTAAATGTGCAGTGTGCTCATCTTTTGTCGTCGTCAAATGGCTTCCTCTGGGCAGTATCTAAGCAGATTGCTACTCTGAAGTGAATGAAGTTTATTTGAAGAAATTATTTGGCTGCGCAGTACCCCTTGTAACCCCGTAGCAACTCATCACCATGTATATTAGACACACACTCTTGGATGGCACTTAAGCTGCAATCGCCACGAGGAGTTAGGACCGTGAAATTGTGCTCTCAAAAATCCTGACAATGTTATATCACTGCTCTCCCCCGTGGCTCCGCGTGTTTAAACTCACGGCTATTTTTTGCCCCATTATTTTCACTGTTCTAACGTTAAAACAGGGAGATGACCTATTGCACTATAATGGGTTGGCTGTTTTTTAAAAATTTTTAATGAGAGTTCATGTGTTAGCTTCAATTCAACTTGTACTGTCACATTGGCCGAGGCTCACCCTGGTTTCTCAAACTTACATTACCATTGAGTTGTTGTTTTTTCTGCACTTGTTACTGGATGAAATACAATGCCCCCAATGCCAAGAGGTTTTATGAAAATCAAGGAAAATAAATCCCTTCATTTTCTTGTTAAGTTTCCAACACAACATGGCTGAGGCATTTGAAATTATAACAGCAATAAAGCATCAATATCTGGCTCAGTCACAATCACACCCACAGTCACCGTTAGCGAAAGTGTTTATTTTGTTAACCTCATCCATACCCTGTATACACCAGACGCACACATCTCAAGAGTCTCATTCATTGCACGTTAGTTTATCGCTATCATAACCAGTGTTAATGTGATTCTGCAATCCAAGCAATCGGGAAGAGTTTGAACGTTCTTCCCATGTGGTTAGATTTAAGTGTGACCTCACAATAGTGCTCTACATTTAAGTCTCGGTCTCGAACATTAAGACTAGGAAGCATACAGTAGTTTGTATATTGGTATGTGAAAAAGTCCATACGGAATAAAAAATCAAACAGCATTAAAATCTCTAATATAAAATATATATATATGTGAAATACATTCATGGGTTCGTCAATATAAAGCAAAACAAAAAGCATCTAAAAGCATTGCCGTCAAATGCCATTAGATTCTATATGAGTTTGTGTTTAGCTTTCTCAGTCAATATGACATGCCCATTAGTATTCTTCACTGAATATTTTAAAGACATTATTTCATAAAATGCTTCCATTTTTTAGGCAGAAAGAGGAACACATTTCTGATGGTGGTGGTTACAGTCTGAAAGAATGTGTGGTTAATAAGTGCCTTCTGCTCCAACACAGTTTAACACTTCAAATACACTGCAGCATTCACCATCCCAAAAGCACAATGAAATATAGACTTGGCCATTCATTAAAAAGAAATAAATATGAAAAATAAGTTAGCTAAAAACCTTTCAAGTATCACATGCCCTGGGTATTCACTGTTTGACATCATAAAGGACACTGAGCATCGTACACTTCTAATGCTGTCAAACGTTTTGACAGTCATTTTTAAGAGGCCCACCAGCATCCCCCTTGTAGATCTGAGCAGACAAAAGCAACATTCCGTCTATTGTCCTCTTTTAGAAACACTGCTGGTAATTCTAGACTCACCCTGAGCACATATATTATAGAAAAACATTAAAGAAAAATCTGTCTTGTCTCATCCTATGAGGCAATGATATTATTTCCTTTTCCCGGCAGCAAGATGTCTCTTGGTTACAGCCTCCAGCTTCCTCCTCTCAGCCTCCTCGGCTTTTCTCCTTTCTTCTTTTAGCTCCTTGTACCGCCACTTTGGTATCTGCAGCAGGTGCCTCCCTCCATCTTTGGCGCTGCTCTTCCTCCGGGTCTTTTCTGGTTCATAAGTGGGTGTGGGGGCCTTGGACACCCTCACTTTGGGGATGCTGAACCCCGGCCTCACGCTGCTCCTCCTCAGCACCATGTGTACAGGCAGCAGGCTGGTTCTCCGCAGCTCCAGGGCCTCATTATTAGCCACGATGCCCAGGCTGGAGCTCCTGTTTCGAGGCATCAGGCTGTGGGACTGAAGGCTGGCCCGGCGGTCAACTGAGTTCTTGGCCACCAGTGTGACCCGGGAGTTCTGGAAGAGTTTGAGGTGGCTGTCCACCCTGTCAGGGTTGGTGGAGCGGAGCTCCTTGGCACGCTGCTGGCGGATGATCTCAGGAACTGCATGGCGTCGTTTGCCCAGGCTTGGGGGGCTGTCAGGACACACCTGAAACAAAATCAGTCTCTGATTGGTATTATAGTTTTAATATATTGTTTTCAGTATTGCAGTACGTACCCTTTCATTATTATGAACAAATCCCATGAAAAAGAAGAGGATTACTTGATCAAATAAAAGATAAATTAGCATCAGATGTATCTCTTAATAGCATTACTACCACAATATTATCATTAGTTTACGTGCACATGGATTCTGTGAAACTGCAGTGATAGTACTTAATCCTACTTCTTAATTTAAACAAAAACATTAACAATTTGCACACTGATGCAAGAGCACACAAATATTGACTGTTTTATTCTGTGGAAGGAGATTTCCAAATTGTACAAGAATGTTTGTCGCCATCTGAACATAAGAAAATAAGGCCTGAGATCTCCAGCTGTGCTGAGTATGTGCAGAGTGCACACACCACCACCGGGAACAATGCAGACGAGAGCAAATTTACAGTCTAAAAAAATCCTCCCACAAAGAGTAGTTGAGTGTATACGCATTGCTGTCGGTGTGAGTGAGTACATGAGGGACACGTGGGTTGGGGTAGATGTGCACTTGGATCTTGTGGGATACAGTTTATTGCTGGATAATGAAGGGTAAACATGATCTAGAGCTTAATCACTCACTGTATGGCATGCCACAGCGATGACAGGGCTCCTCATGGCCGTTGTAATAGAAACCATGTGGTCGATGACGCCTTCCTCCTCGGGGTTGGTGACATTTGCAATGTTGAGGATGTTCCGCACGGTGTCCGACAGACGCTTCAGACAGCCTCGGGGCTCCTGGGCTTTGGCCACCAGGGGTGCCAGTGGGGGCCACTCTAGACTGGGAGAGCAAAGTAGATATAAATCCACTGCACAGAGGCACTGTAGGGTTAATACTTCAACATCAGAAGGTACGTCATAGCAACTCTTAAGGCTACTTTTGTGCATGTTTTTGTGTTGCTTGCATGTGTGATATAGTATCTTCACTGAGTATTTCTATGCACTTTACTCTTGCCACCTTTCTGATGAATCAGCCATTTACGCTAATCCTCTGTATATCTCCAACACACACCGTCTGTTTTTTTAACCTTGTGCTGCATGTCTAAATCCCCATGTGCTGCAAATAGCCAATAAGCAAGACCTGTCCAGAAACACTGACGAGGAGATGACTTGTACATAACTACATAGCTAAAATGCTAATCAGGATTATTTGCTTTCTACAAAGCAAGTGGGCAGGGATAGACTGCGTTCATCAAACAGCTCATCAAGGTGCTGAGTTGAGTTGCCCAAGTGAAGAGTCAGAGAAAGGGACTTTCAAAATAACTCAGTGCCTCGAGGCAAAAAGGTGCATCACAACAACACATGGCACAGCACCTCTTAATGACTTTCCAAGAAACATTTTGTTTATACACGAAAACCCGCCAGCCTTCCACCTCCCTGCCTTGAAAGTACTGCAATGCAGTGATGAAATGCATCACTTCTTCAGCTAATTCTATACGAGATAATGCCGCATGACAGACCGACATCCAGAGAAACGATGTGAGCCAGCCATGAGTTTACCTGTACGTGTCACTGTACTGGCGGGCGCAGGGCCGTTCCATCAGCCGTGTCATCACCCAGGCAGTTTCATAACGGCCTGTAAAAAAGGCCCACTCCCTGGCAGTCAAGTGGCGGCCAAAGTCCCTGGCGTTCAGGGCAGCTCCTGGTGGACAGCAGGAGGAAGGTTAAATGTGCCAGAGAAAGGGCAGAGCAGAAGGTGGATGGACAAAGATATGGGTAAAAAGAGAAAGTGGAGATTAGAAAGAGATACGTGTACTCAGAAGTGAACGCATGCACACACCACCCTTGTACAACAAGGTGTCATTCCCATCACTGAAGTTTTGGAATCAAATCTCTCCATTAGTTTCATAGTTGTAGCCAAAAAGAGAATAATCATCTAATAATGCTAATCTGGGTCACTACCAAAACGTAGTCAAATTGCCCATCTGTCCACCAATTGTTTCTGACGGCAGAATAAACATCTTTTCAAATCTGCCAAATTTGTAAAAATCCAGACATATTAGCGACAAATTCCTCGTATTGATTCACTGGCGTCTGTGTATGCATTTCTGCCTTTCTGACTACTGCAGAGTTGTGTACATTTAGAGTAATGAGGCGCATTTGCCTCACCTGCCAGCATGAGCGCGCGCACGCATTCCATCCTGCCCTGCATGGCAGCTTTCATCAGAGCGGTGAAGCCGTGGCAGTTTCTCCTCTCGATGTCCAGCCCAGAGAAGTAGTTGAGCAGATAGTTGGTGATTGTTATGTGGCCTTGAAGAACAGACAGTAGTTAGGCCACACACAGTCTGTCCTCATAACGTGTCAGCGTTAGTGCCCAACTGCCCGTGTGTGTACATTTGTATCTGTGCGTGTCCAACAGTACTGCGGTCCTGTTGGCGTCTGCGTGTGCGTAAATAAACCAGTGATATACTGCTGTGACCATTTGTGTGTTACCTGCTTGAGCTGCAGTGATGAGCGCTGTGTTTCCCTCGCTGTCCTGCCAGTTGACATCCAGATAGGGACACTGAGACAGTGCTATGACGACGTCCACGTAACCTTGGTAACACGCAACCAACAGCCCTATCTGAGACGGAACGAAAGTGACAGGAGAGGAGACAGAGGCGTTAAAAGACAAAGGAACGGGAGCGAGGCTTAGGTTTCGAATCAGCAAAAAATGTCCACGGGAAAGGAAAAAACTTGCCAAAGGAGATGAAGCAGAACTGCAGTAAAGTGCTGACATATAGGAAGTGGTATGCAGAAAAATGCGACCACGGCAGTGTCAGTAGGACCAGGGGGTCGTCGTGCTTTTTCAAATCTAATAACCCTGAATAAATATGACACCTGTTGTCTTTTCATTGAAAACCAAACCGTCTTAAACTCAGTGGAAAAATAAGCTGTCTCCCCCATCTGATGCTGCTGTGTGTGTTCATGCCAGAACAGGAACCCTTTATGTGTGTGTGTGTGTGTGTCTGTGGATATACAGCATGTGTGTAAATGTTGGTCTGGAAGTGTGAGTTCATGTGAGTTTGGGAGTGGGTTGAGTCCTGGAAGCGTGGGGTACTTTCCGGAAGGTGTGCACTTTGTCAGCCAAGACAAACAAGGTTTCCATCAGAGAGGAGAGAGAAGGTGATGGGGTGGGGGGGGTGTCTGCGAGGAGAATTTAGGTACACAAAGTTCTCAATTGACACATCATATACACAGTGTATTTATACATTTATAAAATAAATCTCTTTCTAGGTCAGTGCACAGGTGGGTGAATGCTGATTTGGAATGCATGTATTCCTACAGGAAGTCAAGGTTCACAAATTAGTCTCTCTCTCTCTCTCTCTATATATATATATATATATATATATATATATATGTGTAAATGTATTACTTTATTGGAAATTACCTAGATCTGACAGGAAATGGCTTCGAGCTTGAAAACTCTAACTAGGCACCTGTAGGAGACAACACGTTGTATATTTATGAGTTCAGGGCTGATGCTGGAATCGTCTGTTTGTTTTGAACCTGCAGTTTATTACATCCGCAATCCCCCTCCCGTGTTTTTTGAATTCTAGGTGACTTCTGGAGGCATAAGGATTTGTTTCTGTATGTCAACCTTTCACTCCTCACGGCAAAAAATAACGTGTGCTTTTCCTGTCGCTTACGAGTCCGTGTGCACAGGCTTACAAGCGTGAAGCCGGAGCTATCGGATGAATTGAGCTTGCAACAAAGTCAATCAGACAACGTGTTGTTCATAACGAAGTATTAATTGGCTAGCGGACCTTACAGGGACTCTTAATCAGTGCTTCATGAAAGCCAGATGTGCTGGAAAGGTCAGTCAGTCAGACCTACTCCATGTCAGAACACACGTAGGCAGTGCATGCGTCAGCTGCAGGACAAATATTTCGGGATGCTGCTACAGGTGCCTGCTGAGAGTAACTGAGAATGCTAAGAGTTTTCCAATCAACGTATTGTTTGAGATTTAACCAGGTTTGCTAAAGTAGAGGGTGGTAAAAATCACATGAGTTGCCTGCACGGATCCTAAAAGTGCATGGTATGACGAAAGCACGGACGTGGTGGTTAGAAAATAAAGCCACCACCAGGTATTAAACCGACTGTCAGATCTGTGTCATAAAGAGTTAGAAAATCAAACTTCGCTGGCGTGTGTTTGAAGTATTATAGTGTTTAGGTAAGTTGTTACAGAATTTGTTCCACATTTGATATTGGCTGAGCAGACCTGATTCGTGAATCTGCTTCTGGGGCATGATGTTCTCTTCAGGGCACTCGTGAAATCTACTGCTAGCCTGGTACGTTTTTGCTCGCGGTTCCCAAGGACACACGCGTTGCTCCAGTAAATTGTTCTTTCAGACTCTGGTATGGATGCGTACAGTTACGTCTCGCTGAATTGAAGAATTACAATAATGACGGACGATTGGTACAGAGAAGGTTTATAGGAAACTTACAGAGTGTGCCAACCTCCACCATATCTACCTACTACACACACACACACACACACACACACACACACACACTATACTGACAGGGTGTGCGAAAGGATAGACTTCTATATGCATCTCCACATACTGAATTTTAAACAACATCGCCACACAAGTCGAAGTCAGTATATAAAAACGTCACGCAAACTGCCTACACTTCAGTACAACACTCTGACACACATTTGCCAGTTTGCATAATATTGCAATTATCCTTAGTTTAACCGGCATCAAGGCTGTGTCAGCATCACGTTACATCAACGTGTGACCAATCGAACAGTCCCATTTCTCAAGACAATAGTGCCAATATATCTGTATCAGACTTTTGGTTCGGTTAAACCAATGCCTCGCAGCATACATGTACTGTACAGTAGGCCTAGATGTTTTTTTCCCCTGTAAGACAAACTGAACTCAAACGTTTGGCTAAACCAAGCCAGGCTGTCAGCCAGGCGGAGGTGTAGTCACATTAGTGTTGTCAGCCCTGAGAGCTTTAAGGGGAAAAGGTGGACATTGGTCCTGTGGAGGTAACTGGTGGATTGTCTGGAAGATGTTCACTTACGCTGGCACAGCTCCAGATTGCTTTATCTGGTAAGACACACACACACACACACACACACACACACACACATTGTTGGCAGCCCTCCAGCCTCGCTGTGATGTACTTCAACAGCACGGCCTGCAGCATGTCTGGAGCAATCTCAGTCGTCTGACTGAATGTCCTCTTTTCTCTGTGAGCCTTTCTCACATGCGCACAAATGCGCCAAAACGTTTTAACTTCTTTTTACCTTTTCCTCCCAGGCTCTAGTTTTCTACTCAGCACATGCCTGTCATATGCACAGTGACACCTATTGGGCTTTGATGCACTTTAGCCGTGGCTGCTGGCAAACGGTGGCGACTGAAGAGTCTGAGAGAAGAGCCCCAGTGAAGTGCGCGCACCGAATGCCACTGCGGAGACACAAGTGAATCGAGAAAAGGCAATCGTGTGCTACACAACATTATCCACTCGGTGACTAACGCCGAGGCTGAAGGGGCAAAAATAACAACACTAGCAGGTAGCTCAACAACCCTGAAACAATCAAGAGAGAGTGTGTGAGAGAGAGAGTTACAGTAAGATGTAAAGTGAGACTGAGCATGACAGATATTCACATCCTCGCCTATAGTTTTTGGGAGGATTATGCAATTTGTATGTAGGCCAAATGAACATGCGGACTACGGCACTTTTAAAGCTTTCATTACTTGATGCTGATGGACACAGACTTATGTCCACCCTGACTGTAATCTCCTCTGTTCCATTACACTGGTTTGTAGCCGCCCTGATAAAGTGCCTTTTTCACCCCCCAAAGTTACTGCAGACCCAAACTTCGCTTTGATGGAGGTTTATCTTGACCTTTTTCTTTTATAATAGCTTGTAAAGGATAAAGTAAGTGTTATGTTACGTTACGAGCTCAAGCCAAAATGCCCTGTGAAGTGGAGTGCTATGTTACAGTGTCAACACTGAAATCCGAAACTCAAATGTAATACATGTAGGTAGCAATATCTTTACTTTTTGTGCATTCATATGGCCTATAAATGTGGATACAAGGCTTTTTGTTTCCTTTTCACGTAGCTATCATCTAACATTAGCAATTTAAGCTGTCTGTCCCTTTAACGTTCAACTGTTGGGAGGATCCGATGTGTTTTTCAAGTTTGTATTTTGCTTGAAAGGCGGAAGCTAGCTAGCCTAGCTTGCTAATATATTGCGCTGATTCCCGATGGACATGACTTTTCGGGACCGTTTGTTATTACGAAACCTCATCATTGCAAGTTGCAAGTCGTTTTTGCGCTGCATTATAGAAATGATGGGTCCAGTTCTGGTGATGGCGAACGTTCAGATTGTCAAAGAGTCAACGAGTAACATAACATTGGCCCCAAGACACTTCAAGTACAGTACAACAGTATATTAATATATTAATATTCCCTGATAATAAGATGACCGGTTTCCCCTGATCTCTACCTGTTGAACATTAAGTGATATAACAAACTATTTCTTTGTGCCGCAAAGAAAACAATTCAATTTAAAGTACCAGCATCGTCGGTCTGTACCAAGAAGACATGCCCACTGGAGTTCACCAATGTCACTGCATAAAAATAAATCAAATAAAAATGTCTTTTTGGTAATGATAACTTTCACCAAATAAGTACACACGCCATAAAACAAATTAAAGTGACTGACAGACGACTTTTAATATCAGTTCAACTTTAACTTGCATTTGCAATCAAGGTCAGCGGGTTCTGATGCAGTCTGACCACAGACAAACACACACAGATCAACTTATTATTAGCTCAAATCGACACACAGACACACACTCCCAAAATAATCTGGGAATATCCAGAGCTAGGAATAGAAAGGCTTAGCCGTATCAGTCAGAGTGACGCAGAGAGGGAGGGGGAGGGAGAGAAATGGAACGGTGTACCTACAGTTAATGTGAGAATGCTGTAATTATTGGCCCAGCATAACCCTTAAAGTTCCCTACAGACACACAATAAATACAGGTTTCCCAGCCAGTGTTCAGCTATGTTCTTAACTGTATCCTTAATCAAATCGCTTAAGCAGACTAAAGTACATGTTCGCACTAGTACCCCAGCATGGATGAACTGATTGGCCTTAGCTGGTGCTGGAACGAAAGAGGATCTGGAATAATTGACCTTGCAGATAGTAGTTTGTAACCAATGATCAATTTACAGTTTCTGCTTAGTGTAGGTTTTTAAATAGAAGCTCACTGTCTCCGTGAAATGCCCATTTATGTCCTGTGATGTTTCTTATTCTGCTACTGCTGGAAAAGGTTGCCTAACAAAAAAACTTGCTAATGTTGCCTAACAAATACTGCAGCAACATTATCATATACACAAAAGCAACGGATAGCTGCCCAAGCAAGTACAAACCTGTTTTATCTCCACGTATTGTCTAGTATTGGACGTCCACTGCTACAGTAACCAATGTTTCCTAAATAAGTGCTTATTTTCTTTACCTCCAAATCAGTACTGGTCCAAGATAAATCCTGCAAATCATTCGAGCGGCAGAAGACCTGTATCTCTGCAGCCTGCACTAAAAAAAAAAGAATTTACAGTACATCTTTGTGTTCAAGATCATGCGCACACACACACACACACACGCAGGGAAATACACTCTAGACCTCCCTCAATCACACACACCAGAAGCACGCCTGTCAATGGCCTCCCTGTTAACTGTCTTTCTGTCTGCAGCTGAGCGTTCACGTGGCTGCATCAAGTCAGATGCGTATGACTGTTGCTTTGATTTTTCCACTCATCTATATTTGCTAGCAGCATCATGCTTGCAGCGCCCAATTTCTGTCTCTCCCCGCCTGTGCCTCGCGTGGCCTGCCTGCCTTCCTGTTGGCCCAGTGGTCAATGTGTGTGTTTATCAGTTGTACTTTCTGCCTGTCTGACCCTCTGTGGTTGATTTAGTTGCCTGTCCTGGTTCGTCACCTGATCTCATCCCATTTGGAAAATTTGATTTTGTTCTAGAGGGGGAGAGAGAGAGAGAGAGAGAGAGAGATTGAGAGGTAACAGACAGTGTGCCCTCATTTATGTTGATTGGATTCTCTGTGTGTGTGTGTGTGTGTGTGTGTGTGTGTGTGTGTGTGTGTGTGTGTGGCTATCTTTTAATTGAGTTTTCATGTGAGAATGACAAATTATCAAAATCACTGC